>CAWTZB010000091.1:0-240364 GCA_963919705.1 Alexandromys oeconomus | reverse complement strand
TATTCACTCTCTGGCATTTTATTCGTTTGGATAGAGGTTTATCAATCTTGTTGATTTTCTCTAGGAACCAGCTTTTTGTTTCATTGATTCTTTGGATTGTTTTCTGTGTTTCTATTTTGTTGATTTCAGTATTCAGTTTGATTATTTCCAGTCTTCTACTCCTCCTAGGTGAGTCTGCTTCTTTTTTTTTTCTAGAGCTTTCAGGTGGGCTGTTAAGTCTCCAATGTGTGCCTTCTCTGTTTTCTTTAAGTGGGCACTTAGTGCTATGAACTTTCCTCTCAGGACTGCTTTCATAGTGTCCCATAAGTTTGAGTAGGTTGTTTCTTTATTTTCATTGAATTCAAGGAAGACTTTAATTTCTTTCTTTATTTCTTCCTTGATCCAGGTGTGGTTCAGTAGTTGACTGTTCAGTTTCCATGAGTTTGTAGGCTTTCTGGGGGTAGGGTTGTTGTTGAATTCTAACTTTAATCTATGGTGATCTGATGAGACACAGGTGATTACTAATATTTTTTTGTAACTGTGGAAGTTTGCTTTGTTACCGAGTATGTAGTCAATTTTCGAGAAGGTTCCATGTGCTGCAGAGAAGAAGGTATATTCTTTCCTATTTGGGTGGAATATTCTATAGAAGTCTGTCAAGTCCAATTGATTCATTACCTCCTTTAATTCTCTTATTTCTCTGTTAGGTTTCTGTCTGATTGACCTGTCCATTGGCGAGAGAGGAGTGTTGAAGTCTCCTACTATTAGTGTGTGCGGTTTGATGGCTGCCTTGAGTTTTAGTAATGTTTCTTTTACGTACGTGGGTGCTTTTACATTAGGGGCGTAAATATTCAGGATTGAGACTTCCTCTTGATGAATTGATCCTGTTATGAGTATAAAATGTCCCTCTCCATCTCTTCTGATTGATTTAAGTTTGAAGTCAAGTTTGTTAGAAATTAGTATGGACACACCTGCTTGTTTCTTAGGTCCATTTGCTTGATAAGCCTTTTCCCAGCCCTTTACTCTGAGTAGGTGCCTGTCTTTGTGGTTGAGGTGTGTTTCTTGTAAACAGCAGAATGTTGGATCCTGCTTTTGTATCCAATCTCTTAGCCTGTGCCTTTTTATAGGTGAGTTGAGTCCATTGACATTAAGTGATATTAATGACCAGGGGTTGTTAACTCCGGTCACTTTTTTAGTAGTAGAGTTCGTGTGTATCCCTTCTTTGAGTTGTGCTGGTGATGGGTCTCTAGATGTCAGAGTTATTGTGCTCATTGTTGGACTCCTTGGTTAGAGATTTTCCTTCTATTACTTTCTGTAAGGCTGGATTTGTGGCTACGTATTATTTAAATTTGTTTTTATCCTGGAAAATTTTGTTTTCTCCATTTATGGTGAATGAAAGCTTGGCTGGGTATAGTAGTCTGGGCTTGCATCCATGGTCTCTTAGTTTTTGCAGTACATCTATCCAGGACCTTCTGGCTTTCATGGTTTCCATAGAGAAGTCGGGTGTAAGTCTGATAGGTACCATTGTAAGTAACTTGGCCTTTTTCCTTTGCTGCTCTTAATATTCTTTCTTTATTCTGTATGCTTTGTGTTTTGATTATTATATGGCGAGGGGATGTTTTTTTTTTTTTTTTTTTGATCCAGCCTATTCGGTGTTCTGTATGCTTCTTGAACATTCATAGGTACATCTTTCTTTAGGTTGGGAAAGTTTTCTTCTATAATTTTATTAAATATATTTTCTGGGCCGTTGAGCTGCACCTCTTCTCCTTCTTCTACTCCAATTATTCTTAGGTTTGGTCTTTTTATTATGTCCCATATTTCCTGAATGTTTTGTGATGAGAATTTGTTGATTTTGCTGTTTTCTTTGATCAGTGTGTTTATTTTCTCTATGGTATCTTCAGTGTCTGATATTCTTTCTTCTATCTCTTGTATTCTGTTGGTGGTACTTGTCTCTGTAGTTCCTGTTCGTTTACCCAGATTTTCCATCTCCAATCTTCCCTCGGTTTGTATTTTCTTCATTCCTTCCATTTCCTTCTTCAAGTCTTGAACCGCTTCCCTTACCTGTTTGATTGCTTTTTCATGTTTCTCTTGGTTTTCTTGGGTATCTTTAAGCGATTTATTCATTTCCTCTACCTTTTTGTTTGTAATCTCTAATTGTTTATGGCAGTTTTTCACCTCCTGTTTAAGGTCTTCTATTATTTTCATATAATTCACTTTTGAGTCGATTTCTTCTAATTCTTCTGGAGTAGCGTGTACAATTCTTCTTGTTTCGGGATCCCTTGATTCTGGTGAAGTCATGTTGCCTTTCAGGTTGTTGGAGGAAGTCTTGCATTGGCGCCTTCCCATCTCCTCCTTCAAATGGGGCCAGGAGAGGTCTGGTGTCTTGGTCCAGTCTTTGCGTCCAGATGGAACTCCTCAGGACCACTCTGGGTGGGTTGTGGATGCAAGCCTGATGTCTCTCCTGGTGCCGGGTTCGGATCTCCTTGCTGCCCCAGTGATGTCTCTCCTGGTGCCTGGACCGGAACTCCTGGCTGCTTGGGTGTCTCGTAAACAAAGGACCTACCTACCTTGCTGCAGGCAGGATAGTGGGAACAAAGGAGCTACCACCCTCGCGTTTGCTCTGCCGATTCGGATTCGGTCCTAGAGCCCGGACAGGCTGGGCTGGGAGATGCTATGTGGTCAACGAGGGAAGGGAGTCAGATGGAGGGGGGGAGGGATGTGGATGCAAGCTGGGTGGGATAGGAAGGGAGAGGGGGTATCGGGCAGAGTAGCCCCTGAGGATGACCAGGAAGTGTAGGAGGGTGTCTGAGTTCCCTGTCCCGGGCTGCTGCCGCGGTCAGAAACTCACTCACCCCAGTGATGTCTCTCCTGGTGCCTGGACCAGAACTCTTGGCTGCTTCCTCAGACATTATTCTTAATAAATGGGTTCGAGATTTGCACTTCAGTAAACTGTAGACACAATATTGATCCAATGAGAGCCTCTGACATTAAATACCCTGTGAAGGATGGTGGTTATATTCTACTTTCCTTGAAAAGGGGGACATTAGACACACCATTTACCTTCATGGGTACTGTTAGAAACTCATCTGATTAAGGGGATACAGACCAGACCAGTGACATGAAGACTCTTTTTCTTTTTATCATGTAAACTCCAAATAAGCACTCCCTGACATTGGCTTCCTCAGAAAAACCACTTTTATCTACAGAAACCTCAGCTCTCTTTCTCTCACTGAGAAGATGTTAATCTTTTCCCTTCTGACCTGGGTGTTCAGGCATGCCCAAATGACCAAAGGGATGTCATAATACTCTGAACTGATATCCTGGGACAAAACAGTAAAAAACTTTTCCCTGATTAAACCCTTTTACTTTTAAGATTCTTACCAGAAATGGAGTGGTCTCATCTTGTCTCATATACCTGTGCTACTGATGAAAGGCTTGTGGAGGACACAGAGCTAGGAGCTGCCAACCAATCTGTAAGAGAAAAACTCTGCTTCCCATGTGGATCTCCTGAGGAAACTGGGAGCATGGGGGCATTGGGAGAGAGTTGAAGGGGAGGGGAGATGCAGAGAGGGGAGCAAAGAAAAATGTAGAGCTCACTAAAAATCAATTAAAAATAAAAAAAAAACTCTGATTGCTTGAAACCAAGCTTCAGAGCCCCAAAACATGTGGGTATTCCATAGTGTGAGGACATTTGGACCTGATAAGATATTGGCTGATCCTTCTAGTTTTCAAAGTAACCTGGGGACTTCATCTTCTCCCTGAGGGTTTCTGGAACTTAGGACTCTTTCCTACCTTCCCAAAACACTCTCCCTTTCAAACATGGGGGCTGAAACCTTCCATTAATGGCCTAATAGGTCTTCTATCAAGCTGTTCAGGAAGATGTCTGTGGGAGACTCTCTCTATAAACAAGGGACAATAGTCCACTCTGGTTTGAGGTCCCATAGGCATGTTTTGGCAATCAGAGCATAGAACCCCATGACACCTGCCTTCAGATCAGTCAGTATAAATGGAATTGCTTCAACATCTCTGCCGAGATCAGGACTGCTGAACACAAACTACAGGAAGTAACCTAGCCAGGAACAATCATTCAGGTCTTTGGAAGACAACATAGATTGTTACTGCCTTGTCTCTCTCAGAAGGAACACAAACTATGAATAAGAGTTGGAAGCTCATGATTAGTGCTGAGAACTTTCTCCATTATATAAGGTGCCCAAGATATTCCCCTTCAACAGAAATGTATATGACACTTTCAGACTCTGCCAAAAGGCGATTTTGTCCTCATTTTTCAATGGGGTCTCTGAGGTTTCCTCTCTTACATTGGGCTCAAAATTTTCACATTTCTTCTTCTTCTTCTTCTTCTTCTTCTTCTTCTTCTTCTTCTTCTTCTTCTTCTTCTTCTTCTTCTTCTTCTTCTTCTTCTCTTCTTCTGATTCCTCCTCCTCCTCCTCCTCCTCCTCCTCCTCCTCCTCCTCCTCCTCCTCCTCCTCCTCCTCCTCCTCCTCCTTCTTCTTCTTCTTCTTCTTCTTCTTCTTCTTCTTCTTCTTCTTCTTCTTCTTCACCTATTCTTTCTCAATACATGGAACAGGATGTCAGAACTCTCCTAAGATGTAGATTTTCCTAAAGCCCATTTTCCAATGAGCCCTACCCTAAAATATTTGTTTGGTGTTATATGGTCCTTATATATTCCTATTCCTCCCAAATGACTCTGTCTTTTATTTTCTCATTACAGGGGTGTCAGACCAAGAGTGCATTATACCACCAAGTAAAACAAGTATCAGACATTCATGACCTTCCCTGAGGGTTTGTGAGCCAATTATCTACTTTCATCCAGGAAGAGGATTTCAGAAGTTCAGTTTCCACAAAAGGAAATCTAAAAAATCAAACTCTCGAAACTGGCCCCTGTATACAAGGGATGTCACAGACCTCCATCCTCTGATCTTCAGCACTTTAGTCCACTCTAAGACTAAAGAACCATCAAGCTTCCCTTCTTTAGTTGGTGACCTCGCACATTCCCCTACTAACTAAGATTGCTTTGGAGATGGCCCCTCTGACCAAGACAATCATACAAACACATATGAGAACAATGGGATCTCACAACTTTCTGCTTTAACATTACAGGACAGAAGCTCTCAAGCCATCTGTCTCCAAGTTTGGTTATCAAAAACGCACTGTTTCTTTTATTCACAGATATGTACAGCTGAACACAACCTTGAGGAAACATCAATGCTTGCATAACCACTTAGCCTGTTGGAAGATTGTTAGGAGATTTGCCTTAGACTCTCAAAGATTTCACACAAGGTATGCGTTTGCGTCGGGAAAAATAGCTGATGTTAGTGCAGAGCCAGAACCTTTTCCCATTATCCAAGATGCCTTGGGACCTTCCTGTTCTGATCATGATTGAAGTGCATAGTAGTATTCTACCAAATGTGACTGGAGCCCTCCTCGCTGTGAATAAAGACATTTGGGATTTCTCATTTGCTGAAGGTAGTCTCAGAACTTCCCATTCGGAGAAGAGATTGTCAGAACTTCCCTGTTTACAAGAGACCTCATGTATACTTTGTTTATTGAAGTTTGCATGAGAACTACCTTGGGTCAGACTAGGCAATCATCCTTCCCTCCATTAAAAAATGTGTACAAGGGAGACTAGGAAGCACTGTCTTTTATTCCAGGAAACACATGCATTTCTTTTTTTCACAAGGTGACATTAGAGATGTTATTTTGAACAATACTGCATCCTACCTTGTAGGATTCTATCAAAAATGCTCAAACATTCCATTCTGTCTTTGAAGTACCTCCAAAATATGCTGCTCTAAACAAAAATGATTTAAACCTTTTATATTTGGTGCTGGTGGCTAGGGAACTGCATTGCTCCACTCTAGGTTGTGGGCCCCTGTCATAACTTTAGAATTAGAAACTGAATCCTAAGCTATGTTTTTCAATCCAATCACTAGAAACCAACTGACCCCATCACTGCTGCCCAGACATGGACTATGAAAACAACCTGAAAAAAGAGGAGACCTAGCTGTTGACAGCCATCCAGATACATTGAAGAAGGCTCTCGTTGCTGCCTGAACTCTCTAAGACTCAACACAAGATGAAGAAGCTCTAAAGAAGAGTTGGAAGCTGAAGTGCAGTAATGGGACCTTCCTTCACTGAATAAGGTAGTAAGGGCATCCACCTTCAACACTTCTCCTCTCTGTGCAAGGGTTTTCCAACTCATACCCTTACCCTAAACTGGTCTCACAAAAGGCCAGTGCTTCCGATCTCCTCAAGTTTTCTTATTCCTTTTACTACACTGATGAAAATGGTAGACCTCCCTCCTAGGACAAAGCCTACTGCAGACCTTCCCCATTTTCCTAAGGTGGTCTCAAGTATTCTTTTTGTGGCAAAGACCCTCAAACTTTACCTTTGAATAAAGAGGCCCCATATTAAATATTCCTTACACCACTCACACTGTAACAGTGAGAGTCAGATTTGCCCACATTCAGTCCAGTGTAGTGAAAGGGGGAACTATGATTGCAAACTTCAACCACAAAAATTACAAAGATCCCATTTTTTGCCGAGAGGTGTCTGGGCTATTCCACACTGATGAACAAGAGCTCAGAATTGCAACCAAAGGGCTTGCAAATCATTCACTCTGTATTTGATTGAGCTACAGGTCTAGCCACTGACCCTGGGAGGCCCTAGAGCATCCCCTTCCTTTCATGGACACATTTCACTTGACCCTTGGACTCATATTACCTTAGTGCCAATCCCAGGGGCTAAGATTGCTAATAAAACACTTTTGTAACCATGGGACCTCACAAGATTCTAGGTAGAGGGAAAAATATAAAAAGCTAAAACTAATAACTATGCCATCTGCCTAGAATGTAGCTGTCAGAAATGCAACATGTTCTCATCTTTTATGTAAATGAAGACTGTGCTTATGTTTCCCAACTGCCCAAGCACAAAGAATTACACAGAAAAATATATTAATTACAATTCCACGTAGCCTATTAGCTCAGGATTCTTATTAACTAACTCTTATATCTTAAATTAACCCATTTTTGTTAATCTATGTATCACCATATGGCTGTGGCCTACTGAAAAAGTTCTGGTGTAGTTCTACTTCAGTAGCTACATGTCCTCTCCTGGACTCCACCTAATTTCTTTTCATATCTCTTCCAGCCTGGCTATATTCTGCCCTGCCATATGTCAAAGCAGATTTATCCATTAACCAAATAAAAAGAAAAGCATATACAGAAGGACATTCCACATCACTTACATTGATGGATAAACACAGATCAGTACAACCCTGAGGAAGCATCAAAGTTTACACAACCACTCATCATGTTGAAAGAGTGTTGTAATTGCTTCTTGTACTCTTCCCAACAGTTGATGTAATATATGGATCATGGAAGTTGGGAGCACAGTAGGAATCAAATGATGCTGAACCAAACAACTCAAGTAAAACTAGCATTTTCCTTTCTGCACAATGGGGTGATTGGATCTTGCTATTTGGTCAAACATAGTCAGACACTTTTTCTCTAAGCAAGACAGTTCAAAATGACCTCAGAATTTTCCCCTTTGAATATAATGTGGGCTTCCCAAGCTGTTCCTATTCTCAAGGCATCACACTGTGCCTTTTTGGTGACTGGTTATCAGAAGATCCCTTTGATTAAAGTAGCTGTCAGGCCTTTCTGCTATTATAAATAAACACCCAAGGCCATCCCTCTTTGTTTAAGGAAATTCATAAGAATAACTGATTTTTTAACTAAAGTTATCTCAGAATTTCCATTTTTCTCAAGGTGACCAAGATCAAAGTATCCTCAGATCACCCCCTATAAGCATGTGGGCCTCAGAATTATCCCCATAATGGAGATCTTCCCCTTCTAACTACGTCCACTATGAAAATGCATGTGTGACCAAAGGGACTTCATCTTGCTCTGCTTTGAGGTGACAGAGCCTGAGACTTAGGTCATCTTTGCTTCATTAAAGTCACCAGAATGAAGAGGTCTCATCCTCAATACACACACCAATGTAGCTGATGAGAACTGGAGCCTGCCAATCATGACTGATAGATGATGCTCAGATTACTGCCAGGCCTGCCACAGTGTGCCTGAAGATGTGAATCTTCTAAACGGTGATGAAGTCCTTCCTCCACTGCACAAGGTAGACTAGGATACCCCCTTTTGCCTAAGTGGTTTGTGACTTTGCTTCTCTCTTTTAAGTCTGCCAAAGTCTTCCATTCCTAACCACCATCTATTTCTTTCAATTAGACTTCACATGCACACTCTGTAACCAAGAGGGCCTGATATCTATCGTGCATGACTGAGGGGGCCAGGGAAGATCTATACCTTCCCAAGGCCCCCAAAATTTCAAATTCCAATGAAAAAGGCCTTCAAAACTTACCCTTACTCAGTAAGGATCCAATCATTCCCTTTTGATGAAGGAGGGCTCAGACCTTCTCCCCCTTTACTTAAATATGCTTCACCTACAATACATCATCTGAAAGGGTCATCATTATCCTCTTTTTGTCAGGGTCCTCAAATTCCTCCCCTCTGGCCAAAAGGTCTGAAAATGTCTTTCTTTCATAGAGGAGATTCAGAGCATCATATTTATAGCATCAGACACTATTCGGAAATACTTGGCCTTTCCCCTCTATCCAGGGGGAAGTAAAACTTTCTCCCAAAGCCCAAGATGTTCTCTTTTGCCCAAGGATGACTCAGGCCTACCATATCTACTATGGGGTTTATAGATCTTGTTCTCTTGACTATGTATGTCTGCTATATCCCCAACTGTCTAGGATTGCTTCAAACTTTCTTCCTGCTACATATATGGGATTATCTTACCTGACCAATGACCATCCAACCACTTGGAAAACATGCAATGACTACTTCCCAGCCTTTCACAAGCCCGCAAAGGTATGGATATTCTCAGTACTGAAAAAGATTTGGAAGCTGACTAGGCCAAACCAGACCTTCCTCTGCTCCACAAGGTGTTTACTTTATGCTTAATGGAAAATTGCCATTCTTATTTTATTGAACATTGCCATATACTTTATAGACCCTGACAAATAGGTGTAGACCTTCACTTGTGCACAAAAATGTCTCAGAAATTCCAGTTATGACCAGAGTGCATTAATATTTCTCATTATTCCCATGAATTTTGCCACATAACATTTTTGATGAAGGGTGTAATAGTCCTTCTATTTCTGTCCCAAGTACCAAGGCCCTACCCCATCTTACATAGTGGATTTAGACATTCACATCAATAAAGAGTGCCTCAGGCCTGCCTTGTGTGATCAAGGAAATTTCACAGTTGATTCCATATCGATAACTTCTAATTTGGGTGGCCTGGGAAGTACTGTTCAAGAGAACTCAGATCTCTCTGGACTGAGGTCCCTGAACACAAGAACAGCAAGATGGGGATAACTCATAATACTGCCTTCACTCTAGTCCCTTAGACAGAGAATTCCTGTCCTACATGAAAGAGGAATTTGTGGATGGACCTATACCAGATAAAGAAACTGAGTCACAGACTTCTGTCGTGCAGCCTCTTAGAAGACTTCTAAGACTGCTGACATGCCTGACATGGACATTCAGAAAATGTGTATTCTAGATTGTGATTTCAAGTTTGGTGCCGATGAAGAAGTGAGTGTCTGGGACTTTCTATAATTCTCAGGGTATCATTCAAGTTTCAGCTTCTGCCCAATAGGTACACAGACATATGACTAAGGGGAG
Organism: Alexandromys oeconomus; assembly: GCA_963919705.1. Classification (NCBI taxonomy): domain Eukaryota; kingdom Metazoa; phylum Chordata; class Mammalia; order Rodentia; family Cricetidae; genus Alexandromys; species Alexandromys oeconomus. The sequence continues at coordinate 230,666 of CAWTZB010000091.1, read as the reverse complement.
GCTGAGATTATTCCACCTAGTCCTAGGGAGCTCCTGACTCCTCCTTCTAGGTTAGAGGATTTTAGATCTTTCACCTGCTCCCAAAGTGGTAGCAAGAATTCTTCTTCTGCCCACATAGGCTTTCTCTGCCTACCTAAGTTCTGCCTTGCTATGGGTCCAAAACTGTATCTTATTTATTAATGGTGATCACAGCACACAGAGGGGACTCCCCTCATCATGGATATGCTCCACCTACCCAGAGAAGTCTGCGAGTATCCTCTCTTTCTTACTGAAGTGGCTTTTAGACTATCCCCTCTGCCAAGTATACCCCCCAAGTTTTGTCTTCTGACCAAAGGGTTTCAGACCTGCCTGCTCTACTAGAGAGGTACATACAAGGGTTCTCAGATCTTCTGAACATGACCCTGTGGGAGTACAATTACTAGGACCATATCATTGGGCCACATACCATTCTGATGTGACCAAAGGAGTTTCAGTTTACTGCCTATGATTTACCAGACAGCCTCAGATCTACTCATTCTGCAAGTTGTCTTCAAATAGGCCCTTCGGACCAAGAAGAGCCTCACACTCTTCTCCTCTGATTCAGTGGCCTCAGACATTCCCCCCACCCAAACCTGAGACCATAGAATACTTTTCTTCACACAATGACTTCTCCAGACATTCCAGGCTTAAAGAGTCCAAGTCCATGTGTAGGAAGTAGAGTCTAGAACTGAAGCCCACTGCCTCAAAGCCAAAATCAATATAATGTGGTCCCCATCATTCAAACTTAGATCTGAGCAGCTGAACATATGCTTGAGAAGGAGAACAAGCTTGAGACTCTCATGCAGACTTTTGGAAAATACTCAGACTGCTGCCTCACCTACCACACATTCTCTACAGTGGACAGATATCCAAGTATCTGATGAAGAGCTGGAAGCTGATAAGGCAGTTCCTGGAATGTGTTCCATTGTATGAGGTGGGCTGGACTTTGATCTCATGTCAAGCAGTGGGTATGCTGATTTCCAACTTTACCCAATCCAACATGATATTCAATATCTATAATAACCCCCAGATTTCCACACTCCTCACAAGACACCATCAAACATTTCCCCTCTGACCCTGGGGTCCTTGTATTTTCTCCAGGGCTCTTGTTTCCTCCCTTCTTCCCCATGCACCTTGGCAAGCCTCTGACCTCTTGTCGCTGACCCTTTGATCCCTATTTGTATATTTCTGACTTATGTGGGGGGCGTTCAAGGTCTGAATATGAGGCCTTCAAGAGTGTTCCCATTGACCAAGGGTGTCTCACACATACTCTTTTCCTTTAATGGAGTATTCAAACGCCACATCTGGCCAAGAGAATTTCAGATCTTCCTTTTCTGTAATGTATGGTGTCTATACTAACATGCTTATCCAAAGGGCCTCTAATTTTACCTTCTGACCAAGCAACTGTCTGACATTCCCACTCTGCTCAAAGACACACATACATGAGGTAGACAGAAGTCTTGGGCACACTCCTTCTAATCAATAACATTCTTCCCCTCAAGATTGAGGCGTCAGAGTGCAAGAGTAACAAGGAGAGTCTGGAAAAGAGCCATCGGTCTTCAGGGCATTCATCAGAACATCAGAAGTGGACTTCTTCCAACCTTAGTGCCCTGAACAGGATGACTGAACACCAACCTGTTTAGGCTTAAAAAGTGACAGACACCAGCCACGCTCTTGTAATAATGTTCAGATTACTGCATATCCTTCTGAAGATGCCACAGATGATACTGTTACTTTGTTGTTGTTTTGATTGTTGTTCTCTTCTTGGTGTTATTGTTTGCTTTTAAGTTTAGAAGAGGACATCTTGATATTTTCTTGGTATGTTAATTATCTACTGGCATTAAAATCCGGCAACCAATTGCATAAATGTTTCACATGTTCTAATCTATTTGGAAACCACAACGTATGCACATCTTCCACCTTTTTTGTATCAAAGACATACTGCTATGTAATTCTATTTTACAAATGTAGTCATTTTAGCCAACATTCATATGTGTGTGTGTTTTCAAAACTGTTTCCTGTGCTATGATTTATTTTTTAAAAATTAAATTAATTTATTTATTTACTTTACATCCCAGATGCAACCTCCACCCTCCCCTCCTTGTCCTATTCCATCCCCTTCGGTTCCCACCTCCAATCCACTCCTCCTCTATTTCTGTTCAAGAAAGGGCAGGCAACCTATGGAAATCAACAAAACATAGCAAACAAAGTTGCAGTAAGACTAAGCACCTCCCATGCACCAAGGCAGTGCAAGGTGACCCAGAATGAGGAGTAGGTTTCCAAAGCCTGTAAAAGAGCTGGAGATAGTACCTGTTCCCATAGTCAGGAGGCCCACAGTGGGATCAAGCCACACAACTGTAACACATATGCAGAGAAAATTTCATTTGATGCCACTTGGAAGACCCTTTCTTACATGTGCTGGCCCCTCTGCAATTTCACAGTGATTAGAAGGATGTTATAAGTACCATATTCAGAAATAAGCCCAATACAACCCGGAGAGCATTATCTGACTAAGAAAATCTTTCTGATAAATGTCAGTCCTTTCTTGTGAAAGCTGAGAGCAGCTTTCCTCTCTGGATTCAAGCATGGCTTTGTGCAAGGAAATTTGCTTTAGGGTGAAACTGGTTTAAGCCTTCATGGGGGCACAATGAGCTTGTTGTCTCTGAGACCAAGTGGAACAATAGTGACATAGAAGCACTGAACAGAACCAGAGAGAGAGAGAGAGAGAGAGAGAGAGAGAGAGAGAGAGAGAGAGAGAGAGAGAGCAGGAGGAACACTGCATGGAGTAGAAAACTCTTGGATGACAGAAAGAGCAGGTTTGACCAGGGTCTCAGAGGGAATAAGCAGAACTTGCTGGGGCAAAGATAGTGTGTGTAGCTTTCATGAGGAGAAACCAAAGTATGATTTGATAATGAAGGTCATGGGATGAGAGCGATGAAGTAGCTCTCCAGGGCTGAGGGACTACTGGAAGCTGTCCAGAAGAGAAGCTAGGAAGACTTTGTACGTATGGAGCTTCATTTGCATCCTGTCCTACAAAGAGCTCTATTGAAGTAGGCTTTCTTAAGAAGTAACTCTAAAAACTTGTGTTCCTGATAAAGGTGGGCCTAGAACCATTGGAACCTCAAACTTTCCCATGTTAATAAAGGGTGATACAGAAATTCCACCTCTGTGTAATATAGCCTCTGTGGTTATCTCTGTGGCTACAAGAGCCCCATAGATCCTCCCAGGAAGTGATGGTCCTCAGGCATTCCCATTCTGCCCTAGGAAGCTTATGTTTTGCCAAGAGAATTTAAAAAAAAAATAACCCTGAGAGCCAAGGTTCCACAGATATTTTCCAGCTTTGCCTGAAGTTTTCTATATAAACCCTATGGCAAAGGAGGTCTAAGATTTTCTTCCTGTGACCACTGATTTGGAATATTTTCATTGGACAAACACATATTGGATCACACTGGTTAGAGGTCTTGGGTGTCAAGCTTACTTTCTGTGAATAATGAGAAATACAATCACTTAACGAATTGTTCAAGAGTGTCCTTATTTCTGTGAATCCATTCTATGACACCAGAAGGCAACTGATACCACAGGTTTGAACCCTATTAGACACAATTCTCCAATACTGACATCCTGATGATAAACTTTAATCATGTTGGTGCAATAGATGATTAGCAGACACTAACAATCCATAGAAGAATTATATTGTAAAAACATAAAATAAAAACTGTTCTATGTCACCTATAAGTATTCATTTTAATACAGTTAATACTATATTTTGTGCTTCAGATAAACTGAAAAATGAAATAATTTTTCCAACATAATGAAGAAGAAAGAAACATTTTTATGGATCCTGTGTATATTTTCTTTTAATTTTTTTTATTAAAAAAATTCCTGCCTCCTCCGAGCCTCCCATTTCCCTCCCCCTCCTGCCGTCCCTCTCATCCTCCCCCACTCCTCTCTCCCTCCCTCTCCAGTTGAAGAGCAGTCAGGGTTCCCTGCCCTGTGGAAAGTCCAAGGTCCTCCCCCCTCCATCCATGTCTAGGAAGGTGAACATCCAAACTGGCTAGGCTCCCACCAAGCCGGAACATGAAGTAGGATCAAAACCCCATGCCATATTCCTTGGCTTCTCATCAGCCCTCATTGTTCGCCATGATCAGAGAGTCCGGTTTTATCCCATGCTTTTTCAATCACAGTCCAGCTGGCCTTGGTGAGCTCCCAATAGATCAGCCCCACTGTCTCAGTGGGTAGGTGCACCCCTCATGGTCCTGCCATCCTTGCTCGTGTTCTCCCTCCATCTGCTCCTCATTGGGACCTTGGGAGCTCAGTCCAGTGCTCCAGTGTGGGTCTCTGTCTCTATCTCCATCCATCTCCAGATGAAGGTTCTATGGTGATATGCAAGATATTCATCAGTATAGCTATAGGATAGGATCATTTCAGGTTCCCTATCCTCAGCTTCCCAAGAGACTAACTGGGGACATCGCCTTTGGGCTCCTGGGAGCCACTCTAGGTTCAAGTCTCTTGCCAACCCTAAGATGGCTCCCTTAACTAAGATATGTGCTTCCCTGCTCCCCTATCCAACCTTCCTTTATCCCAATCGTCCTGTTTCCCCAAGTTCCCCCAATCCTCCCCTTCTCACTTTTCTCTCCCTGTCCCCTCTTATCCCCACCCCACCCCACCCCAAAGATCTCAATTTTCTCCCCGGCAATTTTGTCTAATTCCCATAGCCCAGAGGATAACTATGTGAATTTCCTTGGGTTCAGCTTCTTATTTAGCTTCTTTAGGTTCACCAGGCATTCACTCCGTGACCTTTATTTATGGCTAGAAACCAATTATGAGTGAGTATATCCCATGTTCATCTTTTTGGGTCTGGGTTACCTCACTCAGGATAGTGTTTTCTATTTCCATCCATTTGCATGCAAAATTCGAGATGTCATTGTTTTTTATGGCAGAGTAGTACTCTAATGTGTATATATTCCACACTTTCTTCATCCATTCTTCCATTGAAGAACATCTAGGTTGTTTCCAGGTTCTGGCTATTACAAATAATGCTGCTATGAACATAGTTGAACAAATACTTTTGTCGTATGATAGGGTATCTCTTGGGTATATTCCCAAGAGTGGTATTGCTGGGTCCTGCGGTAGGTTGATCCCAAATTTCCTGAGAAACCACCACACTGCTTTCCATAGTGGTTGCACAAGTTTGCATTCCCACCAGCAATGGATGAGTGTACCCCTTACTCCACATCCTCTCCAGCAAAGGCTATCATTGGTATTTTTATTTTAGCCATCCTGACAGTTGTAAGATGGTATCTCAAAGTTGTTTTGATTTGCATTTCCCTGATTGCTAAGGAGGATGAGCATGACCTTATGTGTCTTTTGGACATTTCAACTTCTTCTGTTGAGATCTCTCTGTTCAGTTCAGTGCCCCAGTTTTTAATTGGGTTAATTAGCATTTTAAAGTCTAGCTTCTTGAGTTCTTTATTTAAGTTTAACAGATGTGTGTGGAGGCTTCCTTCCCACTGCTGGTGGATGAAATTCAATAGATAACTGTATTGCATGCTTTCTCTATTTTATGTCTTCTTCGAATCTGCAGGTTGGATTTGGGTCCCAGGACCAAATTGATTTTTCATCCTTGAGAGTCAAGCGCCATTCTCTACCCTGCTATTTTGCAGAACTTGCCCTCTTGGACTAATGAAGCAATACTTACTGTTTCATTTTTTAATAGTTATTAAGATTTATATTTGCTATTATTTTCATAAGAATGACCAGTATGATGGATATCCTTGATTTTTCAACTTTACAACATCCTAAATTAACTACAACTGAAGTGGCTGAGTACACCTATGAGGAATTTTTCATAATATCATTTTAAGTGGGAAGACGTACTCTAAATCCAGATCTTTTGAGATAGGAACATACACCTTGTTTCTAGGCCACACCTTCTGGTGGCAGTCTCTATAAAGGAAATGGAAGAAAGACACTCTTGTCCCATTTATATGTAGAAAGTCATTCTGATTAATACAAACAATGTAGGCTTTTTTAAAAAAATGCCTGTATTATTACAGTATGAAATAAAAATACAACTAGGAAGAAGTAAATGAGGTAATTCACCTTATTTGTAATACAAATTTGTTCAACTATAATTCATAACAGTATCCTAGAAAAATTCTAAATGATGATTTGTGAAGCCTTGGAAATACAGAAATGAGTATGACACCAAGGAATTTTCCTGGAAGCAATAAAAAGTAATTGGAGAATTGGATAATAAGGGATTTTTCTGTCCATTTTTTAATCTTACATATTGTACAATGGCTTGAAAGGTCATTTGGTGATTTAAGTGCTCTGCAAAAGCTTGAGGATTTGAGTTCAGATCCCTATCCATGTAAAATCTAGGTATGGTGACATACACACATGTATTGTCAGGGCTGGGACAAGGAATGTGCAGATCATCAGATTCTGGAGTTCACTGGCCAGTCAGCCAGGCAGCCCAAATGAATCAGTAAGCTCCAGATTCAGTGAGAGATTCTGTCTCAAAATGAGATGGATTGCCATAGAGGTAGACATCCTCTGTCAACTTCTGGCCCCTAACTGTGCTTCTACAGTTACACATGTGCACATGCACATGCACACACATAGACACACATGCATATGCTACACATAAATCAATTTTAAATTCTTGACAAGTAGCTGGAGTTTAAAGTTTCTCTGTGAAGAACCATTTGGAATGTGATAAACCTTAAAGTAAGGAGAATGGAAATCTTTTGCGGTAACAGAGATGATGAGTAACATCAGAGTGAATTATGTTTAGATGATAGGCTATATACATGTTTGTGCTTGGGGTTATAGGAGGCAGGAGAGTAATGAATAACACCTAACATGCTTGTATGTGTGTATGCTTGTGTGTGTGCATGTGATTGTGTTGTCTAGTACATGTTATGTATGTACTAAATTCATAAAGTCTGTCATAAATTTATCCAGAAAACACTCAAGTAGGCTATCCATAAAATACAAAATATTATTTGTAATATATGATACTTTGCCTTGTTCATTACATTCAAAGGAATGTATCTAAGGTTGCATTGCTGGGTCTTGAGGAAGGTTGTTTCCTAATGTTCTGAGAAATTGCCATACTGGTATCCAAAAGGGCTGTACAGTTTGCACTCCTACCAGCAATGCAGGAGTTTTCCCTTTACCCCACATCCTCTCCAGCATAAGTTGTCATCAGTGTTTTTGATCTTGGCCATTCTTACAGGTGTAGGATGGAAATCTCAGAGTTGTTTTGATTTGCATTTCTCTGATGACTAAGGATGTTGAGCATTTCCTTAAGTGTCTTTCAACCATTTTAGATTTCTCTGTTGAGAGTTTTCTGTTCATGTCTGTACTCCGTTTTTTTATGGGATTATAGGGTCTAAGTAAGTATGGCTGTTATATAATGGTAGTTTATTGCCTTTTTAAGATAAGGAAGTATCTTCACATCCTAGTTTATGAGATTTTTCTAGTTATTCACAATTGGTACTGGATTCAATGATATATTTTATTTGCACACTTTGGTTAAGAATGTTTTTTATTTGTATCAATGTGTTCATTCATATTGACATATTCGATTGGTAAACTGTCCTTTCATTCATATTGTCAAGTAGCCCTCATGTTAATGGTTGTTTTCAAAATCACATCTTCTTGAGTAAATTCTTTTTCTTATAATATTTATATGCCCTTGAAAGATAAATTGTTCTGCTTTATTGATTTTACTTCATACAAAGTTATTTCAAGACTACTAAATGGTTATTTTGACATTTAGTTATAGTATTTGCCTAAAATTATAGTATTTAATTATTTTGAGTAGTATCTGTATCTGTATATCCCCTTTAACTATGTTCTTATTCTCTTATAATGTTCACTATGTTTTTGGCAAGTCTAGATGGATATCAGTCTACCATATTAATCTTTTTAGAGATAAAAGTATTTCTACCATGCACTCATCCTCTGTACTGTGAGCAAGACTCAAATGCTTTTTAAAATAGTTTGTCTTGGTCATGGTGTCTCTTCAGAGTAATACAAAAGTAACATGTACATCATCCTTAGCACCTAGGGAAATGTTAATTCAAATAAACTTTGAGATTTTGTCTCAGCTCAGTCTAAGTCTGAATGGTTAAGGTAAAGAAAACAGCTGACAACAGATGCTGGTGGGGTTAGAGGGAAAGAGGAATAGTCATAACTGTTGATGAGAATGCAAATTTATGCAGCCACTCTGAATATCAGTATGACGAATCCACAAGAAACAAAATCAAATCTATTATATGCTCTAACTATGCCCCATGTTCTAGGGCCAAAGGCATGTCTTCCTACTCCACAGATACTTCTACTGTGCTTTTAAGTTGAAATAACAGTTAGTTTACAGATCATCAACTTTTTTGAGAAGTTTTTATAAAACAATAAATTTCTCTCCAAGTACTCATTTAACTCCCAGCTTTGACATTACTCAGTGAGTTCTGGAGCAGTGGTATGCACTTGAGACATTTACTGGCTTTTAAAACAGAATTCAGATTACTTTGGCAGGATTTGTTTAGCGTCTATCATATATAATCCATTTTAATTTCATATTTTCCTATCAATTCTCCCTTTTAGAAAATATTTTCTCTATTGTTTTGTTTTGTCTCCAGATCTTTATCTTCCTCCATTTATTTCTCTTCCATCTTCTCTCCTACTGTTGCTTCTTCCTCCTACTCTTCTATTTTCCTTGTGAACTATGAAAATTAATGAGTTGAAGGCAAATGAAACATATGTTATAGGGATCCAATCACCCAGAAAGGGTATAAAACTAAGAAAAATTTGACTGCCAAAATTGCTTGCTGGATAAGGGCACATTCCAGGAAGTATGGTAATCTATCAAGTTCAATCTCCCAGACTTACATGGTAGACAGGAGCCACCTCCTGCAAGCATTGCCACAACTCCGTATGCACACCATAGCATACATATATCCACACCTATGCACATATCCACAATTAATAAATCAATGTGTTTAAAATTTTTAAATGAAGCAGGACAGCCAGGGCTACATAGTAAGACCTTATCCCCCTTAAAAACAACAAATATTTTAATGAGAAAAATAGTATAAGCAAGCAAAAAATAATGCTGTATTGAAGGATGATACATTGATGAGAGGATGGTTAAAAGGATGTGGGGGAAACAGCAAAAACATTGTAATAGAAAGGAACAAGTTCAACTTTTGCATTATAAAGAAATTTATCAAACTTGACAGTATAGGGAGACAAGGATAGTGTCTGGTAGTAATGATAAAATGTAAAGATTTATTAGAAGTTTGTCCTGTATTTTCTTGTGTTATAAGAGCTTTCCCTGTATTTTTTTGTTTGGTTGTCACCCAACATTTACAAAGCTATTTTCACATCGATAGTTAATATTTAATTTTGGGTAAGAAATATCAAGCAATTCTTTTCCTTGGCCATAATAAAAACATTTTTGCAAAGATAATTAAAAAGAATAAATAGAAAAGTAAAAATGGAGATAATTGAGTGTACATAGTGATTTCTGTTAATATTAAACATAGAAGGTCCTAACAAGGTTTCTAAAGCAATATACAGAATTATGACACTTAGTTTGTAGTGTTCCCATATTATTTAAAATGAGAGAGAACTTGTAACTATTACAAATCTAGCTTGAATTTCAGGTAAGTGATAAAACCTAAGATTGCAGAAGTAAGTTAATCTTTGCATCAGAAGAAGGACTCAGATAAGTGTCATCGCTTGTTTTGTGTTTCTGTAGAAGAATACTGCACAGTGGGTATTTTATAAGAAAAGAAATTTATTTTTCACCATTATGTAGGCTACAAAGTCCAATATCCAGGTAGCATCATGTTTTGAAAGTGTCATACTATGTTGGAAGGCAGGAAGACTGGAGAGAACAAAAGGCCAAGAGAATAAGAGTGAACAAAATTCTGATAACTAATGCATATATGATGGCATTATCATTCTGAACTAATCACTTTTTATTAGGCCCTGTGTTCCAACACTATGTATCTCAATCCATATCATGAGATCCTATAATAGAGAAAATATAAGAAGAGTTAAAGATGACTAGCATTCATACAAGCACATCCATGGGGAAGATGTTGATGAATCTGAGTTGATGGTCTGGTTGGTGTAGGTCAAACAATAGTGAGATTATATGCTGACTAGGAGGAAGCATATGGTCTAATAGGGCTGACAGAAGAATTATGTTACCTAAGGATTTCATAGAACAACTAGTCTCATACTAAAAATTACTGAAGACTGCTGTTATTTATAAAGAGGACATTAACTACTGTGCATTAGAATTCCTTTATTTGATTCTATTTTAAAATTCAGTTAGCCTTCATCTTCTATTTAATATAAAGCTGGCACAGATCATGGATTTGAAGGAAATAACTCAGGAACTAGAAGAACTGTTACCATATTTAGTCATGTTGTTGACTATGATGTTTCCAAGTTTGCCCCAATATAAACTGACAGAGTACCTTACCCACTAAAACTTATTAGTAATTTTGGTATAATACTGCAAATTGTTATAAAAATAATGACTCATATGAGAGACTCTGATGACAGGATTATGTGTGCATAAAATGCATTGCAGTTATGTGAATTAATAATAAACTGCTACTTGGAACTTTTTGCCATAATATTAAAGGACTTTAAAGTATGTGAGTATTCTGACATTTTTCCATCATGGTTCCTGCAAAATTCTGTCCAAACTGGGGCACAGTCGATAGTGAAAGTCAATACTAACAAGTTATATGCTTACCCAACAACATTGTCATACATACACAATTATTGTTTCATTGCTTAGATGCTTACAGTTTATTTAATAAAACTCAAGGAAGTTCAAACAGTAATTGTAGTTATATGCAGCAGTTTAGGAAAGTATGAGAGCAATATTCTGCAAATATGGAGAGTGTATCTGTGACACTCTGAGGGGAATTTTATTTTACTGTCCTCCTTCAGTTCAAGTTGAAACAGAGCGTGTAAAGCTATTTAAATGCTCTTTTATCTGTACTTACCTCACCTTCCTTCTCAGATCTCCTTTACCTTAAAAGGTATATCCAGGACTTTCATGCATTTATTATGTCCTTTGTGTATAAAACTGTCATGTTTGGAGTCTGGCTTATGTGAGTCATTTCACATTTCTGAACTTTGAGTAGCTCATGTGAGAATCTGATTGGTCTCTGAGATTCCCAGGAGCTCTGCTAGTGCTAGATGTTATGATCTTTTTGTGTGCAAGAATAAGGAAAAATATAGAATTGAGCTTGATATTTCCTTTAAGCAGAAAGCATGTTTTTCTCATTTCATTTCTTCTCTCGTGGATTTATATACACATATGCACACACGGACACACACCATTCATCAGATAGAGAAACAACATCAAGAAGATAAAAGAAGGTAGCAGAAAATGATGCAGGGTTGATGATGTTTTATAAAAGTAGAGAATGGAAGAAGGAAAGAAGGGACAGGGAGAGAGGACAGGGAGGGAAGCAAGAAGGAGGAAGTCAGAAGGTGAGGCGAATGAGGCAGTGAACAAGGCAAGCCAGTGAGCAGCCAGCACTATCATACATACTCATGATTGCTACTCATTACAAATGGACTGTGAAAGCAAAAAAAATGCCTTTTAAAGTCACTTCTATGTTACATTTTCAACTGGTAAGAAGTTTTATAATATGCAGTCAATCAATAATTTGCAAGATCATTAAACTCTTACAATAAAAAAAGAAGCCATTAGGTCTCACATATGTTCACAGTGGCAAGTCCCAAAAATAAATTATAATGAAAGCTGATTTCTACTCACCGAGATCCCTGAACTAGAGTCCAGAAGACAATTTTCATCAAGGTCCACCCTCCCCCTGCCTGGATTACAGATGTGTTTGGGCAAGTTAAACCACAGATTTGTTTAGTTCAAAATGATCTTATTTCTTTTTCTATCTTAATCACAAGGCACAAGAAAGAATATACAATAATATGACTTGCTCGACTAGGTAAGGGTCTTTCATTACTTGAATTCAGACTTGTTTTCCATCGTCATTTGATTGGAACTTATCAATGCACTCTATTGAGCCTTGAACTGACAACTCAAAGGCAGAGAAGCATTTCTATGTTGAAGCATATTCAATACAAAGCATGAAAGTCTGGATAGGGTAGAGTGGGAAGCAAGGAAATGTAACCTTAACTCTGGAGTGCATAACTGGGAAAGAAGATTATAGGAAAATGCTTTAAACTAAGTTTCAAGATCACTAAAATTTGTACCTGATTTGTTCATTGTCTACACGCACTACTCCAAAAGAGCACTGAGTATGCCAGACATAGATCTCATGCTAGGGAATAGCAACTTAATTTATTTATTGTTTTAAAACAATCTTTTCTTATTTTATATACCAATACTACTTACTCCCTCTGTTTCTTATGTCCCCCCCCCAATTTCTACCCACCCAAAAGTCCCATCCACTCCTCAGAGACGGTAAGCCTTCTCACGGGAAATCAGCAAAGTCTGATACATCACTTTGATGCAGGATCAAGGCCCTCCCCCTGTATCTAGTGTGAGCAAGATATCCATCCCTCCAAAGAAAACTGGTTTCAAAAAGCCAGGACATGCAGTAGGGTTAAATCCTAGTCTCACTGCCAGTGGACCCACAGTCTGCCCAAGCCATATACCTGTCAGTCCCATTCCAACGACGTAGTTTGGTCCAATGTAGGTACTCCCAGCTGTCTGTCATCCTGGAGTCAGTGAGCTCCCACTAGCTCAGGTAAGTTGTTTCTGTGGGTTTACCCACCATGGTCTTGACTCCATTACCTGTATACTGTCTTCTGCCTTTCTTCTACTGGACTTCAGGAGATTGGCTCACTGTTTAGCTATGGATCTCATCATCTTCTTCCATCAGTGGTTGAATGAAAATTCTATCATGATAATTATGGTGGTCAACAATCTGATTACAGAGGCAGGCCAGTTCAGACACCCTCTCCACTAGTACTAGGAGTCTTTGCTGGGGCTGTTGTTAAGGATTCCTGAGAATTTTTCTGGCACCAGATTTGTCTCTAACCCCAATTTTGTTACCTATATCAAGATATTTCATTCATTGTTCTCCATCTCTGTCCTTCCCTCATCTCGACCATCCCATTCCTTCATTTCTCCCTGCCCTCCCCTTCTTCCCTCTCCTTCCTCCTCATCCCACCTTTCTTCCCCCAATGCTCCCAATTCTCTCAGGAGCTATTTTCTATTTCCCCTTCCCAGGGGTATCCATGCACACATATCTTAGGATTTTCCTTCTTACCTTGTTGTTGACAGATGATTCTATCCTGCCGAGTCCCACAGCCATTCAGTTCCAAAGAACACACAGAGGCTTATATTAATTAGGAACTGCTTGGCCTATTAGCTCACACTTATTATTAGCTAGCTCTTACATCTTATATTAACTCTTAATTCTTATGTATGTTTAGCCCTCATGGCTTGGTACCTTTTCTCAATAAGGCATTCTCATCTTTTTTCTTCTGCCTCTAGCTGATAAATCATTCTGCCTTTCCCCTTTCCATAATTCTCTTAGTCTAGTAGCCTCACCTATACTTCCTACCTAGCTACAGGACTGTCTGTTTTTTATTAAACTAATATGAGTGACAAAACTTTATAATCTATAAGAATATTATCCCACAGCATTCCCCCTTTTTTCTTTTAAATAAAAAGAGCTCTGAATTTGATCTCATTTGTTTAGCTTTAGTATATATGTTGAAAGTACAAGTTGCAGTCTATAGGTGTGGGTGGCCTCAGGTCAGTGACAGGTCATATCAGGCCAGTCACAAAGAAGTTGAATTTTCATCATTAATGTGTTCCTTTATCTGGAGCTTTGCAGAGATGGAGAGTTTGAAAGCTTGTTCAAAACTTTCTGGAATTAAAAGGAAGAGTCCTTTTTTTTTTGACTGATAGTATAGAAAGTCTCAGTTTTGAGGAGATGGGTTTTTTAAAGTTCAGTCCTACACTCTATGCATCAGCCTTGACCCCCCCAGTCATGTTGACAGCCGATGGTCCTCCACACATGTGTCATCTTAAATGCTTCGGGAAGAATATATATGCTGGAGTGATTTGCTTAGCCCTAGAACTACTCTGTACCCAATAATTTGTTTCTGTGGCTTTTACTGACTCATGTATATAGTGAGGGAACTCCCAAATTAGTTTTCCTGTGTGGTTTTTATGGCTTGAGAGAGGGTCCTGACCTTGTGGAAAAGTGTCTTAATACAGTGTAACTTAGTAGACTAGATCTCTAGGGTAAGGCTCCAAGACCTATATATTACAAAAGTGGCCAGGATAGAACTCATTTATCTTGAAGTATTGTGACATGTTGTTTGCTACTGTGGGATAATGCTCTTGTATCCTGTAAATATTTGTCATTTGTATTGGTTTAATAAAATTCTCATTGGCCAGAAGCCAGGCAGGTAGTATAGGCAGGGTAAATAGACTAGGAGAATTCTGGGAAGAGGAAAAGCTCAGTCTGCAGTCACCACCCAAATGCTGAGAAAACAAGATGAGAATGCTGCACTGAGTAAGGTACCAAGCCATGTGGCTAAACATAGATAAGAATTATGGTTTGATTTAAGTTATAAGAGCTAGCTAGGAATGTGTGAGCTGTTGGCCAAACAATATTGTAATTAATATAGCTTTGTGTGATTATTTGGGTCTGGGTGACCAAGAAATGAAATTGCAGTGTCTATCTGCAACTTGCTGTTCTCTCTATATGTAATTCTCTATTTCTATTTATATACCTGTCTTTATCTATCTATCATTCTGTCATCTCTCTATCATCTCTATACTCAATCATTTCTTTCTCTATTATATCATCTCTTCCTCTATCAGCTGTCATCTCTTTCTCTATCATCTCTCTGTAATCTCTTTCTCTATCAGCTCAATTATCTCTCTGTCATCTCTTTCTCTATCATCACTTTTTATACCATATCTCTATCATCTATTATCTCTATCTATATCCTCCAGCATTTATTTCTCTAGTTATCATCCATTTCTCTATTACCTCTCTATGACCTCTTCTATTTCTCTATCATCTCTTTCTCTATCACCTTTTCCTCTATTACCTCTCTGTCATCTCTTCCTCTATCACCTCTTTCTCTATCTTCTCTTTATCTATCATGTCTTTCTCTATTATTTCTTTATCTATCCTCCATAATTTCTTTCTCTAGTCTATCATCTCTTCCTCTATCATCTCTTCCTCTATCATCTCTTCCTCTATCATCTCTTTCTCTATTATCTCTTTATTACCTCTTTCTCTATCATCTCTTCCTTTATCATCTCTCTGTCATCTTTTTCTCTATCATCTCTATCCTCCATAATTTCTTCCTCTAGTCTATCATCTCTTTCTCTATCATCTCTCTTTCTCTATCATCTCTTTCTCTCTCTTCTCTTTCTCTATCATCTCTTTCTCTATCATCTCTTCCTCTATCATCTCTTTCTCTATCATCTCTCTGTCATCTCTTTCTCTATTATCTCTTTATTACCTCTTTTACTTTCATCTCTTTCTCTATCATCTCTTCCTTTATCATCTCTCTGTCATATTTTTCTCTATTGTTTCTTTCTCTATCATCTCTATCCTCCATAATTTCTTTCTCTAGTCTGTCATCTCTTTCTCTATCATCTCTCTATGATCTCTTTCTCTGTCATCTCTTTCTCTCTCTTCTCTTTCTCTATCATCTCTATATAATCTCTTTCTCTATCATCTCTTTCTCTCTCTCCTCTTTCTCTAACATCTCTTTCTCTTTCATATCTTCCTCTATCATCTATCTGTCATCTCTTTTCTATCATCTCTTTATCATCTCTTTCTCTATCATCTCTTCCTCCATTATCTCTCTATCATATCTTCCTGTATCATCTCTTTATCTTCTCTTTCTCTATCATTTCTTCCTCTATTATATTTCTGTCATCACTTTTTCTATCACCTCCTTCTCTATCATCTCTTCTTCTATTATTTTGTCATCTCTTCCTCTATCATCTCTTCCTCTATTATCTCTTTATCATCTCTTTCTCTATTATCTCTTTATTACCTCTTTCTCTATCAGGTCTTCCTTTATGATCTCTCTGTCATCTTTTTCTCTATCATCTCTTTCTCTATCATTTCTATCCTCCGTAATTTCTTTCTCTAGTCTATCATCCCTTTCTCTATCATCTCTTTCTGATTTCTTTCTCTATCATATCTTTCTCTTTCTTCTCTTTCTCTATCATCTCTTTCTCTTTCATATCTTCCTCTATCATCTCTCTGTCATCTCTTTTCTATATCTCTTTCTCTATCATCTCTCTAACATCTATTTCTCTACCATTTCTTCCTCTAATATCTTTCTCGTCTCTTTTTCTATCACCTCCTTCTCTATCATCTCTACCTTTATTATCTTTGTCATCTCTTCCTCTAGCATCTCTTCCTCTAGCATCTCTTCCTCTATTATCTCTTTCTCTAACATCTCTTTCCCTATTATCTCTTTATTACCTCTTTATCATCTCTTTCTCTATCAGGTCTTCCTTTATCATCTCTCTGTCATCTTTTTCTCTATCATCTTTTTCTCTATCAGTTCTATACTCCGTAATTTCTTTGTCTAGTCTATCATCTCTTTCTCTATCAACTCTTCCTCTATTATCTATTTCTCTTTCATCTCTCTATTATCTCTTTCTCTATTATCTCTTTATTTCCTCTTTCTCTATCATCTCTTTCTATATCATCTCTTCCTTTATCATCACTGTCATTTTTCTCTCTATCATCTCTGTATCATCTCTCAATTATTTCTTTCTCTATCATCTCTAAATTTCTTTCTCCAGTCTATCATCTCTTTCTCTATAATTGCTTCCTCTATTACCTTTCTGTCATCTCTTTCTCTATCATCTCTTTCTCTATCATCTCTCTTTGATCTCTTTCTTTATCATCTCTTTCTCTCTCTTCTCTTTCTCTATCATCTCTTTATCTTTTATATCTTCCTCTATCATCTCTTTGTCATCTTTCTTCTATCATCTCTTTATCTTCACTTTCTCTATCATCCCTCTATCATCTCTTTCTCTATCATCTCTCTATTGTCTATCATCTCTTGTCTATCATCTCTTTCTCTATCTTCTCTTTCTCTATCATCTCTTCCTCTATTATCTTTCTGTCATCTCTTTTTCTATCACCTCCTTCTCTATCATCTCGTCCTCTATTATCTTTGTCATCTCTTCCTCTATTATCTCTCTCTATCATCTCTTCCTTTATTATCTCTTTCTCTTTCATCTCTCTATCATCTCTTTCTCTATTATCTCTTTATTACCTTTTTCTCTATCATCTCTTCCTTTATCATCTCTGTCATTTTTCTCTCTATCATCTCTTTATCATCTCTCAATTATTTCTTTCTCTATCTTCTGTATCATCATAATTTCTTCCTCCAGTCTATCATCTTTCTCTATAATTGCTTCCTCTATTATCTTTCTGTCATCTCTTTATCTATCATCTCTTTCTCTATCATTTCTCTATGATCCCTTTCTCTATCATCTCTTTCTCTTCCTTCTCTTTCTCTATCATCTCTCTCTTTCATATCTTCCTCTATCATCTCTCTGTCATCTCTTTTCTATCATCTCTTTATCTTCTCTTTCTTCTCTCTATCATCTCTTTCTCTATCATCTCTTTCTCCATTATCTTTGTCATCTCTTCCTCTATCATCTCTTCCTCTATCATCTCTTTCTCTATCATCTCTTCCTTTATTATCTCTTTCTCTATTCTCTATCTTCTTTCTTTCTCTATCTTCTCTTTATCTATCATCTCTTTCTCTATTATTTCTTTATCCTCCATAATTTCTTTCTCTTCCTCTATCATTTCTTCCTCTATCATCTCTTCCTCTATTATCTCTTTCTTTATTATCTCTTTATTACCTCTTTCTCTATCATCTCTTTCTCTATAATCTCTTCCTTTATCATCTCTCTGTCATCTTTTTCTCTATCATCTCTTTCTCTATCATCTCTATCCTCCATAATTTCTTTCTCTAGTCTATCATCTCTTTCTCTATCATCTCTCTATGATCTCTTTCTCTATCATCTCTTTCTCTCTCTTCTCTTTATCATCTCTCTATGATCTCTTTCTCTATCATCTCTTTTCTCTCTTCTCTTTATCATCTCTCTATGATCTCTTTCTCTATCATCTCTTTCTCTCTCTTCTCATTCTCTATCATCTCTTTCATCTCTTCCTCTATCATCTGTATATCATCTCTTTTCTATCATCTCTTTTTCTTCTCTTTCTCTATCATCTCTTCCTCTATTATCGTTCTCGTCTCTTTTTCTATCACCTCCTTCTCTATCATCTCTTCCTCTATTATCTTTGTCATCTCTTCCTCTATCATCTCCTCCTCTATCATCTCTTTCTCTATCATCTCTCTATCATCTCTTTCTCTATTATCTCTTTATTCCCACTTTCTCTATCATCTCTTCCTTTATCATCTCTCTGTCATCTTTTTCTCTATCATCTCTTTCTCTATCATCTCTATCCTCCATAATTTCTTTCTCTAGTCTATCATCTCTTTCTCTATCATCTCTCTCTGATTTCTTTCTCTATCATCTCTTTCTCTCTCTTCTCTTTCTCTATCATCTCTTTTTCTTTCATATCTTTCTCTATTATCTCTCTAGCATCTCTTTCTCTATTATCTCTTTATTCCCTCTTTTTCTATCACCTCTTTATCATCTCTTCCTTTATCATCTCTGTCATTTTTCTCTCTATCATCTCTTTATCTTCTCTCAATTATTTCTTTCTCTATCATCTCTATCCTCCATAATTTCTTTCTCCAGTCTAACATCTCTTTCTTTATAATTGCTTCCTCTATTATCTTTCTGTCATCTCTTTATCTATCATCTCTTTCTCTATCATCTCTCTATAATATTTTTCTCTATCTCTCTTTCTCTCTCTTCTCTTTCCCTTTCATCTCTCTATCATCTCTTTATCATACCTTCTTCTGTTATCTCTCTGTCATATCTTTCTCTATCATCTCTTTCTCTATCATAGCTTCCTTTATCATCTCTCTGTCATCTCTCCTCTATCATCTCTTTATCTAGCTTCTCTTTCTTTATCATCTCTTTCTCTAGCATCTCTTTCTCTATCATCTCTTTCTTTATCATCTTTTCCTCTATCATTGCAGTGTCATCTCTTTCTCTAGCATCTCTTTCTCTATCATCTCTCTTTATTGCTTCTCTACCATCTCTTTCTCTATGATCTCTATCACATATTTTTCTACCATCTTTTTTTTTTAAGTTCAAAGATTGTAAACATTTAAGCCAATAGATTAATTTTAATTTTGGGATTTAACACATTTAGATGTAACATATAAACATTTATATAATACCATTTGATATTTTATTACACACATAAAATCTGTTATGGATATTTGCCTTTTATCAAATATCAATCTTGCATACATAATTATTCAATTAGTCCATTGCTTCTTCGATCTGATTTATTTAAGACAATTGTCCATATCTCATTTTGCTTCTGTTTGCTGTGCTTCTGGAATCTGCTTCAAAATCCTTTATTCAGGAGTTCCGGTCCAGGAACCAGGAGAGACATCACTGGGGTGAGTGAGTTTCTGACCGCGTCAGCAGCCCAGGACAGGGAACTCAGACACCACTCCTACACTTCCTGGTCATCCTCAGGGGCTACTCTGCCCAATACCCCCTCTCCCTTCCTATCCCACCCAGCTTGTATCCACCTCCCTCCCCCCCTCCATCTGACTCCCTTCCCTCGTTGAGCACATAACATCTCCCAGCCCAGCCTGTCCGGGCTCTAGGACCGAATCCGAATCAGCAGGGCAAACGGGAGGATGGTAGCTCCTTTGTTCCCACTAGCCTGCCTGCAGCAAGGTAGGTAGGTCCTTTGTTTACGAGACACCCAAGCAGCCAGGAGTTCCGGTCCAGGCACCAGGAGAGACATCACTGGGGCAGCAAGGAGATCCGAACCCGGCACCAGGAGAGACATCAGGCTTGCATCCACAACCCACCCAGAGTGGTCCTGAGGAGTTCCATCTGGACGCAAAGACTGGACCAAGACACCAGACCTCTCCTGTCCCCATTTGAAGGAGGAGATGGGAAGGCGCCAATGCAAGACTTCCTCCAACAACCTGAAAGGCAACATGACTTCACCAGAATCAAGGGATCCCGAAACAAGAAGAATTGTACACCCTACTCCAGAAGAATTAGAAGAAATCGACTCAAAAGTGAATTATATGAAAATAATAGAAGACCTTAAACAGGAGGTGAAAAACTGCCATAAACAATTAGAGATTACAAACAAAAAGGTAGAGGAAATGAATAAATCGCTTAAAGATACCCAAGAAAACCAACAGAAACATGAAAAAGCAATCAAACAGGTAAGGGAAGCGGTTCAAGACTTGAAGAAGGAAATGGAAGTAATGAAGAAAATACAAACCGAGGGAAGATTGGAGATGGAAAATCTGGGTAAATGAACAGGAACTACAGAGACAAGTACTACCAACAGAATAGAAGAGATAGAAGAAAGAATATCAGACACTGAAGATACCATAGAGAAAATAAACACACTGATCAAAGAAAACAGCAAAACCAACAAATTCTCATCACAAAACATTCAGGAAATATGGGACACAATAAAAAGACCAAACCTAAGAATAACTGGAGTAGAGGAAGGAGAAGAGGTGCAGCTCAACGGCCCAGAAAATATATTTAATAAAATTATAGAAGAAAACTTTCCCAACCTAAAGAAAGATGTACCTATGAAGGTTCAAGAAGCATACAGAACACCGAATAGGCTGGATCAAAAAAAAAAAAAACTCCCCTCGCCATATAATAATCAAAACACAAAGCTTACAGAATAAAGAAAGAATATTAAGAGCCGCAAAGGAAAAAGGCCAAGTTACTTACAACTGTAAACCTATCAGACTTACACCTGACTTCTCTATGGAAACCATGAAAGCCAGAAGGTCCTGGATAGATGTACTGCAAAAACTAAGAGACCATGGATGCAAGCCCAGACTACTATACCCAGCCAAGCTTTCATTCACCATAAATGGAGAAAACAAAATTTTCCAGGATAAAAACAAATTTAAATAATACGTAGCCACAAATCCAGCCTTACAGAAAGTAATAGAAGGAAAATCTCTAACCAAGGAGTCCAACAATGACCACAATAACTCAGACATCTAGAGATCCATCACCAGCGCAACTCAAAGAAGGGATACACACGAACTCTACTACTAAAAAAGTGACCGGAGTTAACAACCCCTGGTCATTAATATCACTTAATGTCAATGGGCTCAACTCACCTATAAAAAGGCACAGGCTAAGAGATTGGATACAAAAGCAGGATCCAACATTCTGCTGTTTACAAGAAACACACCTCAAACACAAAGACAGGCACCTACTCAGAGTAAAGGGCTGGGAAAAGGCTTATCAAGCAAATGGACCTAAGAAACAAGTGGGTGTGGCCATACTAATTTCTAACAAACTTGACTTCAAACTTAAATCAATCAGAAGAGACGGAGAGGGACATTTTATACACATAACATGATTCATCAAGAGGAAGTCTCAATCCTGAATATCTATGCCCCTAATATAAAAGCACCCACATACGTAAAATAAACACTACTAAAACTCAAGGCTGCCATCAAACCGCACACACTAATAGTAGGAGACTTCAACACTCCTCTCTCGCCAATGGACAGTTCAATCAGACAGAAACCTAACAGAGAAATAAGAGCATTAAAGGAGGTAATGAATCAATTGGACTTGACAGACATCTATAGAATATTCCACCCAAATAGGAAAGAATATACCTTCTTCTCTGCAGCACATGGAACCTTCTCGAAAATTGACCACATACTCGGTAACAAAGCAAACTTCCACAGTCACAAAAAAATATTAGTAATCACCTGTGTCTTATCAGATCACCATGGATTAAAGTTAGAATTCAACAACAACCCTATCCCCAGAAAGCCTACAAACTCATGGAAGCTGAACAGTCAACTACTGAACCACACCTGGGTCAAGGAAGAAATAAAGAAAGAAATTAAAGTCTTCCTTGAATTCAATGAAAATAAAGAAACAACCTACTCAAACTTATGGGACACTATGAAAGCAGTCCTGAGAGGAAAGTTCATAGCACTAAGTGCCCACTTAAAGAAAACAGAGAAGGCACACATTGGAGACTTAACAGCCCACCTGAAAGCTCTAGAAAAAAAAAGAAGCAGACTCACCTAGGAGGAGTAGAAGACTGGAAATAATCAAACTGAGGGCTGAAATCAACAAAATAGAAACACAGAAAACAATCCAAAGAATCAATGAAACAAAAAGCTGGTTCCTAGAGAATTCTAATCAACAAGATTGATAAACCTCTATCCAAACTAATAAAACGCCAGAGAGTGAATATGCAAATTAATAAGATCAGAAATGAAAACGGGGACATAACCACAGACACAGAGGAAATTCAAAGAATCATTAGATCTTACTACAAAGGCCTGTATGGCACAAAACTGGAAAATGTAAAAGAAATGGACACGTTTTTAGATAAATACAATATACCAAAGTTAAACCAGGACCAGGTGAACAACCTAAATAGACCTGTTAGTCGCGAAGAACTAGAAGCTGTTATCAAAAACCTCCCTACCAAAAAAAGCCCAGGACCTGATGGTTTCAATGCGGAATTCTACCAGAACTTCCAAGAAGAGCTAACACCTATACTCCTTAATGTATTTCACAATATAAAAGCGGAAGAGTCATTGCCAAATTCCTTTTATGAAGCTACAGTCACTCTGATACCAAAACCACACAAAGACTCAACCAAGAAAGAGAATAACAGGCCAATCTCACTCATGAATATTGACGCAAAAATCCTCAACAAAATACTGGCA
Organism: Alexandromys oeconomus; assembly: GCA_963919705.1. Classification (NCBI taxonomy): domain Eukaryota; kingdom Metazoa; phylum Chordata; class Mammalia; order Rodentia; family Cricetidae; genus Alexandromys; species Alexandromys oeconomus. Next base: position 207,749 of record CAWTZB010000091.1, on the reverse strand, counting down.
AACCGAATCCAAGAACACATTAGAAAAATTATCCATTATGATCAAGTAGGCTTCATTCCAGAGATGCACGGCTGGTTCAACATACGAAAATCTATCAATGTAATCCATCATATAAATAAGCTGAAAGAAAAAAACCATATGATCATTTCATTAGATGCTGAAAAAGCATTTGACAAAATTCAACATCCCTTTATGATAAAAGTCTTGGAGAGACTAGGGATACAAGGGTCATACCTAAATATAATAAAAGCTATATACAGCAAGCCGACAGCTAACATCAAATTAAACGGAGAGAAACTCAAAGCCATCCCACTAAACTCAGGAACACGACAAGGCTGCCCACTCTCGCCATACCTCTTCAATATAGTGCTTGAAGTTCTAGCAATAGCAATAAGACAACATAAGGGGATCAAGGCGATTCAAATTGGAAAGGAAGAAGTTAAACTTTCGTTATTTGCAGATGATATGATAGTGTACATAAGTGACCCTCAAAACTCCACCAAGGAACTTTTACAGCTGATAAATTCCTTTAGTAATGTGGCAGGATACAAGATCAACTCCAAAAAATTAGTCGCCCTCTTATACACAAAGGATATGGAAGCAGAGAGGGAAATCAGAGAAGCTTCACCTTTCACAATAGCCACAAACAGCATAAAATATCTCGGGGTAACTCTAACAAAGGAAGTGAAAGATCTATTTGACAAGAACTTTAAAACATTGAAGAAAGAAATTGATGAGGATACCAGAAAATGGAAGGACCTCCCATGCTCTTGGATTGGGAGGATCAACATAGTAAAAATGGCAATTCTACCAAAGGCAATTTATAGATTCAATGCAATTCCCATCAAGGTCCCATCAAAATTCTTCACAGATCTTGAGAGGACAATAATCAATTTTATATGGAAAAATAAAAAACCCAGGATAGCCAAAACAATCCTATACAATAAAGGATCTTCTGGAGGCATTACCATCCCTGACTTCAAACTCTATCACAGAGCTACGGTAATGAAAACAGTGTGGTATTGGTATAAAAACAGAGAAGTCTACCAATGGAATTGCATAGAAGACCCGGAATTTAATCCCCAAACCTATGAACACCTCATTTTCGACAAAGGAGCTAAAAGTATACAATGGAAGAAAGAAAGCATCTTCAACAAATGGTGCTGGCACAACTGGATGTCAACCTGTAGAAGATTGAAATTAGACCCATATCTATCACCTTGCACAAAACTCAAGTCCAAATGGATCAAAGACCTCAATATCAGTCCGAACAACTGAACCTGATAGAAGAGAAAGTGGGAAATACCCTACAACAGATGGGCACAGGAGATCGCTTCTTAAGTATAAGCCCAGCAGCACAGACACTAAGGGCAACATTGAATAAATGGGACCTACTAAAGCTGAGAAGCTTCTGTAAAGCAAAGGACACTGTCACTAAGACAAAAAGGCAACCTACTGACTGGGAGAAGATCTTCACCAGCCCCGCAACAGACACAGGTCTGATCTCCAAAATATATAGAGAACTCAAGAAACTAGACTTTAAAATGCTAATTAACCCAATTAAAAAATGGGGCACTGAACTGAACAGAGAATTCTCAAAAGAGGAAGTTCAAATGGCCAAAAGACACCTAAGGTCATGCTCAACCTCATTAGCAATCAGGAAAATGCAAATCAAAACAACTTTGAGATATCATCTTACACCTGTCAGGATGGCTAAAATCAAAAGCACCGATGATAGCCTTTGCTGGAGAGGCTGTGGAGTAAGGGGTACACTCATCCATTGCTGGTGGGAATGCAATCTTGTGCAACCACTTTGGAAATCAGTGTTTCGGTTTCTCAGGAAATTCGGGATCAACCTACCCCTGGACCCAGCAATACCACTCTTGGGAATATACCCAAGAGATGCCCTATCATATGACAAAAGCATTTGTTCAACTATGTTCATAGCAGTATTATTTGTAATAGCCAGAACCTGGAAACAACCTAGATGCCCTTCAATGGAAGAATGGATGAAGAAAGTGTGGAATATATACACTTTAGAGTACTATGCTGCGGTAAAAAAACAATGACTTCTCGAATTTTGCATGCAAATGGATGGAAATAGAAAACACTATCCTGAGCGAGGTAACCCAGACCCAAAAAGATGAACATGGGATGTACTCACTCATAATTGGTTTCTAGCCATTAATAAAGGTCATGGAGTGTATACCTGGTGAACCTAAAGAAGCTAAATAAGAAGGTGAACCCAAGAAAAAACATATAGTTATCCTCTTCGCTAAGAACCTTCATCTGGTGATGGATGGAGATAGAGACAGAGACCCACACTGGAGCACTCGACCGAGCTCCCAAGGTCCCAATGAGGATCAGATGGAGGGTGAACACGAGCAAGGATGTCAGGACCACGTGGGGGGTGCACCCACCCACTGAGACAGTGGGGCTGATCTATTGGGAGCTCACCAAGGCCAGCTGGACTGTGACTGAATAAGCATGGGATAAAACCGGACTCTCTGATCATGGCGAACAATGAGGACTGATGAGAAGCCAAGGACAATGGCAAGGGGTTTTGATCCTACTTCATGTTCTGGCTTGGTGGGAGCCTAGCCAGTTTGGATGTTCACCTTCCTAGACATGGACGGAGTGGGGAGGACCTTGGACTTTCCACAGGGCAGGGAACCATGACTGCTCTTTGGATTAGAGAGGGAGGGAGAGAGGAGTGGGGGGAGGGGGAGAAGAGTGGGGGGAGGGAGAGGGAAATGGGAGGCTGGGAGGAGGCGGAAAATTTTTTTTTCTTATTCTCAATAAAAAAAATTAAAAGAAAAAAAAGAAAACAAAGGTATTATTTACATTATGATTCATAACAGTAGTAAAATGACAGGGATGAAGTAACAACAAAAATAATTTTAGGGTTGGGTATTCACCACAAGGCAAGGAACTGTATTAAGGGGTCTCAGCAATAGCAAAGTTGAGAGCCATTGCTTGAAGTATTTTAGGGACCACCTCTGTTGATTACTATATAAAGACATTCATCATCAAATATTAATAACAAACAAGACCTCAGTCTTTTTAGCCACTTATACCAGCTGTCTCATCCTTAAAGCAGGTACCAGCCTTGAAATTCATTAAGTACAAGGATGGTGTCCTTCTGGGTTTCCTCCTGGGCATCTGTATCATGTAGTAGCTCGTCCATGGTGCAGAATGGGGAGAGGGCCAGTATGAATGAAGTATGAATGAGATTCCAGGGAGTTCAACAAGCCCTGTGTCAGAGACCCACCTGTGTTAATGCTCTGTTTAAGAAGCTTGAAAAAAGATGTCAGAGTAGACTGTGCAACCCATGACATACATGCTTCAGATTCATTGTTATGACTTAATAGGGTGAATCTCTTTGGTAGTTACATTTTACAGTTTGTTTTTCCATTTTAATAATCACAAAATAAAACATTAACTCTGGGAAATACAATTAAAAATCTGAGTTATAGTTTTTTAAAAAAAAATACTTCCTTAATAGCAATAAGTGTTAGTATTATTCTTTTTGCAAATAAAAAAAGTCCAAGATTGTTAATAATTTACATGCTTCTTGAACGGAAATCCCTATCAAGCCAATCTTTATAAGGGTCTTTTGGCTCAAATCTGTCTCTCTGCATTCTTTTCTGAAATAAAATACATAAGTTTCTTGTTTTTTCATTCTTTTGAGGTCTATGATCTATGCAGGTTTTTTATTTATTATTGTTATTATTATATATTTAAAAAAATCCTTTATTGCTGCATTGTTGACTCTGTGACCTCCTCTGCTATCAATTTTAAAGTTTCTAACCTTATGTGTAAGCCATAAGTCCATTTTGAATTGATTTTTGAAATGATTTTTTAAAATAACTTTTTTTTGTTTGTTTGTTTTTTTCGAGACAGGGTTTCTCTGTGGCTTTCGAGCCTGTCCTGGAACTAGCTCTGTAGACCAGGCTGGTCTCGAACTCACAGAGATCCGCCCGCTTCTGCCTCCCGAGTGCTGGAATTAAAGGCGTGCGCCACCACGGCCCGGCTGATTTTTTTTAAAATAAGATATAGATGGAAAGTTTCCATTTTGTTACATGTGCTCATTAAAATTTTCCAGTACAATCCATCAAAAATAAAATAATTTCTTCATGGTGTATTCTTATCTTGGTGATAAATATTTGGTTTTATATTGATTTATTCCTGGCTACATGTGTCATTGGTCCACAGGTCTCGTTTTTTGTTTCAAATTTCTGGGTATTTACTTATTTATTTTATTTTTTTATTATTTAATTAAAAATTTTCACCTCCTCCCATTTCCTTCCCATCCCCCCCTATCCCGCTTCCCCTCCCTCTCCAGTCCAAAGAGCAGTTGGGGTTCCCTTCCCTGTGGGAAGTCCAAGGTCCTCCCCCTCCATCCAGGACTAGAAAGGTGAGTATCCAAACAGACCAGGCTCCCACAAAGTCATTACATGCAGTAGGATCAAAACTCAGTGCCATTGTCCTTGGCTTCTCAGTTAGCATTCCTTATCAGCCACATTCAGGGAGTCCTCAAAATTTATGCTTTGTAATTTATTCTGCTCAGTTTGCCCCCATTTTCATTATAAATCTTCATTAGAGCTACCACTAAAAACAACACAACGGAGTGTATACTTCACTGTTTGAGATTTCCTCTGATGACAGAATTAATCCAAAACTCTTTAGTTTAGCCTCAGGCAGACTCTTCAGACAAAGACAAAAGGCAACCACTGTCTTCTCTAAAATAGTAGAAGTAAAATTTCTAGGCAACATATGAAAATAATCCCTGAAACACCTTCCTAATACTGTTGTGTGAATTGTGTCTTCATTTTTTCCATGCCTCTACTAAAATTCTTCTCTGGACCATCTTGAGCCAGCTCCCGACATTTCACATCATTATCAGCACCATTGTCTAATATGCTCTTACTAGTATGACCCATTAAATGGTGCTTAAAGCATTCTATCGATTTCATAATGCAAAGTGCCACAATCCAAATTCCTTCAAACAAGAACATGGTCAGGCCTATCACAGCTATACTCTAATCCCTGGTACCAAATTCTTCCTTAGTTAGGGTCATTTATTTAAATTTTTATTCATTTAACATACAAACCACAGTTTTCCTTCCCTCCTGTCCTCCTGTTCTCTCCTCTCATCTCCTTTCTATCCTCTCTTCAGAAAGGGTAAGGCCATCCATGGGCATATCAAGTTGGGGCAGGACCAAGCTCATCCCTGCAACATCGAGACTGAGTCAGGCATCCCACCATAGGGAATAGGTTCCAAAAAGCCAGCTCATGTACCAGGGGCAGATCCTGATCCCACTGCTAGGGATCCACAAACGGACGAAGCTACACAACTATAACCCACAAGCAGAGGGCCTAGTTTTTTCCCATGTAGGCTCCCTAGCTGTTGGTCTACCATACACAAACTCCAACTAGCATGGCTCATCTGTCTCTATGGGTTTCTTATCATGATCTTGACCCCACTTGCTCACGTACTCCCTTCAACTGGTCTCCCAGAGCTTGGCCTGTGCTATGCTGTGGATTTCTGCATCTGCCTCCATCAATTACTAGATGAAGGTTCTATGATGAAAATTAGGGTAGTCGCCAATCTGATTACATGAGGAGGCCATTTCAGGCATCGTCTCCACTATTGCTAGGAGTCTTATCTGGGATCATCATGTGGTTTCCTGGGAGTTTCCCTGGTAACAGGTTTCTCCCTAACCTCACAATGGCCCCATTTAACAAGATACCTATTTCATTGTTCTCCCACTCTCTCCATCCCCCAATTCACCATCCTGATCCCAAATGTTCCCATTCTCCATCCCCTCCCCTATCCCGCCATTCCCAGTTTACTCAAAGATCTCATCTATTTCCTTTTCCCAGGATGATGCATGCACCTATCTTAGTGTCCTCTGTGTTATCTTGCTTCTCTAGGGCTATAGATTGTAGCCTGGTTATCCTTTGCTTTTTGTCTAATATCAAATATCACTTATGAGTGAAAATATACTGCGTTTGTTTTTTTCTGGGCCTGGGTTACCTTATTCGGGATGTTTTGATCTAGTTCCATCCATTTATCTTGGAATTTCATGATGTCATTGTTTTTTACCACTGAGTAATGCTCCATTGTGTAAATGTACCACATTTCCTTATCCATTCGTCAGTTGAAAGGCACTTAGGTTGCTTCCAGCTTCTGGCTATTATAAATAATGCTGCTATAAACATAATTGAGCAAATGCCCTTCTGATATTATTGTACATCTTTCGGTATATGCTGAAGAGTAGTATTGCTCGGTCTTGAGGTAGATTGATTCGAAATTTTCTGGGAAATTGCCACACTGATATCCAAGGTGGCTATATGAGTTTGCCCTCCCACCAACACTCCATATCCACTTCAACATAAGCCGTCATCAGTGTTTTTGATCTTACCATTCTAAAAGGTATAAAATGATATATTAGAGTCATTTTGATTCACATTTTCCTGATTACTAACACAATATTGAGCAATTCTTTAAATGTCTTTCAACCATTTGAGATTCTTCTGTTGAAAATTCTGTTTAGATCTACACCCCAATTTTTATTTGTACTATTTGGTATTTTGATGTTTAGTTTCTTGATTTCTGTATATATTTTGGAGATTATCACTCTCTGTCAGTTGTGGGATTAGTAAAGATCTTTTCCCATTCTGTAGGTTTTCATTTTGTCTTATTTATTACATCCTTTGTCTTACAGAAGCTTCTTAGTTTAAGGAGGACCCATTTATTGATTCTCAGTGTCTGTGCTACTGGTGTTCTATTTAGTAAGTGGCTTCCTATAATAATGTATTCAAGGCTATCTCGCACTTTCTCTATCAGGTTCCATATAACTGGATTTATGGTGCGGTCTTTGAGCTACTTGGACTTGAGTTTTGAGCATGGGGATAGATATGGATTTATTTGCATTCTTCTACATGTCAACATCCAGTTATGTCGGCACCACTTTTGGAAGATGCTTTCTTTTTTCCATTGTGCAATTTTGGTTTCTTTGTCAAAAATCAGGTGTACATAGGTGTGTGCTTTAGTGTCATCATCTTCAATTTGATTCCAATGATCCATATATCTGTTCTTATGCCAATTACAAGGAATTTTTATTATAGTAGTTCTATAGAACTTGAAGTCAAGAATGGTGGTACCTCCAGATGTTCTTTGATTCTATGGGTTATTTTTTTAACTATCTTAGGTTTTTGTTTTTCCATATGAAGTTAAGTATTGTTCTTTTGATGTCTTTGAAGAATTTTGTTAGTATTTTGATGGGGTTTGCATTGAATCTGTTGATTGGCATTTTTATTATGTTGATCCTACCTATCCAATAGCATGGGAGATTTTTCCATTTTCTGCTATCTTCTTCAATATCTTTCTTCAAAAACTTCTCATTGTACAGGTCTTTAACTTGCTTGATTAGATTTACCTGCAAGACATTTTATGTTATTTGTTGCTATTGTAAAGAGTGATGTTTCATTGATTTCTTTTTCAGCCCATATATCATCTATATAAAGGAGGGCTATTGATTCTTTTAGATAATCTTGTATCCTGCCACATTACTGAAGGTTTTTTTTTAATAAACTATAGGAGTTACCTAGTAGAATTTTGGGGGTCACTTAGGTTTACTATCATGTCATCTGAAAATAGTGAAAGTTTAACTTCTTTCCTTTCAACTTCTAACCCTTTGGTCTCCTTTAGTTGTCTTATCATTCTAGCTAGAACTTTGAATAATATATTGAATAGATATGGAGAGATTGGACAGCCTTGTCTTGTTCCTGATTTTAGTGGAACATGAAATGTCCTTTTTCATCTCTTTTGAATGATTTTAGTTTGAAGTCTATTTTGTTAGATATTAGGATAGCTACACTCGCTTGTTTCTTAGGTCCATTTGATTGGAAAATCTTTTTCCAACCCTTTACACTGAGATATGTCTATGTGAGGGTTAAAGTATGTGTTCTTATACAGCCAAAGGATGGATCTTTTTTTCCATATCAGTTCTGTTAGCCTGTGTCTTTTTGTAGGTGAATTGAGTCCATTAATAGTAAGATATATCAATGACTAGTGACCGTCAATTCCTGTTATTTTTTGGTAGTAGTGTTTGTGTAAGGAAGTCCAAAGTGTTTGTGAAAGCACAACTATAACAGAATAGTAAGAAAAGTAAAACATATGCTTTTCTGAGTGATATAGAAAATCAGGTTTATTTGGGAAGGCACACAGACATCCTGGGTAAGAGTTTGCCTCAGAAATGTATTGAACATCTTTTGGGACAGGTTATTGAGGATGTGTAGGAAATGCTTGGTTGTTTGTTCAAGGGGAAAAGTTGGTAGGTGTTTAAAATGGTTGGACAGGGGATGATATGCAGCCTGGACTTGTCCTCACAGGTCTTGGGAACCAAATGAAGTAGGAGTACAAAGGTGACAATGGTGAAAAAAGGAGTCAAGAACAATCTCTACACTTCTGGCTTAGTCTAGTAGGTTAATTGTGGTGTGTATTTTCTAAAAGAGTACATACAGGAAAAGGAAGGCAAATTCTTTGCAGAGATAACAGGGGAAAGGATTAAATACTTAACATACTGTCTTTGGTTATATATAAAAAGAAAATTCAGAAATTAAAATTAAAATATAGCAGGTCATTAACAGACTAACCATAGTTCAAGACTTAAGTATAGGACTGTGAACAAGCATGATTGAAAAGACTCATAGAAAAGAGGGAAGCAATCATAGTAAACACCAAGATTTAAAGGATAGTCAGACAAAAAGAAACCAACAAAGAAACAGAGTGGAACTGAGAGTAAATCAGGTATAAATGGTGTTATGAAATCCAGAGAAGAGTACGCTTCAGGAAGAGTTAGTCCAACACTTTTGTCACTGCGGAGATCCATCTCCCTTTCTTATAATCCCCATAAGGTATTGATAAGAATGATGAGCTGAACATTCTTTAAATGTCCTCTCAGCTTTCCTATTCTGCTCCATGGGAGACTTGAAACATGTAAATGGAGCTGTGGGCAGGCCTGCTTTTTGTCCCAACCGGCTCCCCCACCACAGGCTTAACACCTGAAACAACAACACACAAATTGTATTCTTTTAAACACTGCTTGGCCCATTAGCTCTAGCTTCTTACTGGCTAATTCTCACATCTTGCTTAACCCATTTCTAATAATCTGTGCAGCACCACAAAGTGGTGGCTTAAGGAGAAAGATTCAGCATGTGTGACCTGGCAGCTGGCTCCATTGTGTCCGTCCCAGAGAGGAGAGGCATGGTGATTGCCTCATTTCCCTCTTCCTCCCAGCATTCTGTTCTGTCTACTCCACCCACCTAAGGGCTGGCCTATCAAATGGCCAAGGCAGTTTCTTTATTAACCAATGAAATAAACACAAAACAGAAGACCCTCCCACATCATAAACATCCTTGGGCTGATGGTAGAAAGAACATTAAAAAATTAGGGCTTTAAGAATCCTTAACTATTGTCACCAGCTTGATCAAATTGCCTACATAGATGAATCATGTCTTTAACACACCAATAACATTAACACAAGTCTAATAAATTGATAGCAAAGAAACAGCATACTAAACGATAGCAATGCATTCCTGAGTATCTAGTAGGTGACATGTCCTGTCATAATTTATCCTTTACCTGATATACATAGCATAAGTACAAGTAAATATTGGTGTCCATATGTTAGAGAAGAGAAAAATCGAACACAATTTTACTGAATGTGTAAAGTACTAATTTGTGATATAGGCAGATTTTGAGAGTGGGTCTGTGTGATTTCAGCTTTCTCCACAATGTAGAACTGTCCACCCAGAAGTGCTTCTAGCTCTTGCCGTATTTGAAAAAGAGAGGATACAACTTCCTTTCTCCTTATTTTATCATCTCATCAATCTTAGTCAAATTATTTAATAAAATAATTGAAGTCATTTGAAAATTTAATCTTGTCTTGCAGTATTATAGATGTCTCTATATTGTCACAGCAGAGTGCTCTCTTTTAAGATCACATCAACCGGCATCCTCACAAAAATGGGCATAAACAATTGCAAATGTGTGATCCTCTAAAACTTTCAAATATTAATGGTGATTTGCTATCATCAGATCACATCTTGCATGTGTTCATTTCCCCATCCCCCTTTTTTCATACAAGCCTCTCCCTAAAATGTCTGTGTATTTAGTTTGTCTATGCATTAAAATCAGTGGTGTATAAACAGAAAGAGGAATAATACAAAGCCAGGAATGTGTCCTACAGAGGCATCTACATATAAGTGAATGCGTGAAAATTACACATAAAATATATACTAAAATTCTAGGCAATGCATGGATGCACACATACATTTGAGCATGTGTCTGTATGTGATGGCATAAGGAATATGAAATAGAAATGACTTTTACCTATGTTCTTTTGTATTTTTTGAGTATACACCACCACACATGGTTCATGGTTTGCTGAGGATGGACCCTAAGTCTACACGCATGGTAAACAAGCACTCTATCAACTAAGCCACACCCACTACTCTGCATTTTTAATCTAATTATAAAGGCTTGGAATAATATCAAGAATAACACAAATTGTATCCTATCATTAGTCTGCTAAAACCTGAATGGGCCTAGGAATCAGGTGGTGAGAGGAGGGGAGGGGTGGGGAAAGAACTGGGTTTGGATTGTATTGTAAAATTTATATATATGGAGAGAGAGACTGAATGGGTATCTTACCTACCCACAATTTTTCAGTAGGTATCTATCTCTGGGAAGCTTTTAACCTGTATGATTTGAAAACTACCTTTCCACAAGCTGAGGATGACATCTGCTCAGTTTTTATTGCATGTGATCAAAAGTGGGCCCAGGACAATATAATGGCTTTCTCTTTTCTGTGTTTGAAATTGTTACTCTGATGGACTGGTCACGGACAATTGGTTGAGCTGACCCTAAACTACTTTGGAAATAGCAGCTGGATTATCTTCTTTAGGTAAATGAAGTAAGTGAGTCTGTAATGAAAAGATGAAATAAAATCATTGAGGGACACAAAAAGCATGATCACAAAATGACTCAAAAAAGAAAATGGGTTGATATGGAGGGATTATCTTTATTCTTGGTTTCCTGGAGTCCAAGAAGTATACATGACCCTGGTTCCTGTTAATAAGCCTTTATTTTTGCTTACACTACTGTGTAACATCTCCCATTTGTAATATGAAATTGCTTGCCAAAGAAAACTTTTCTGCTGAAACTTCAATCAAACAACAACAATGTGACTTCAAATGAATGATCCCATGCACTTGATATTCCAAAGTCAGAACAAAAGGAGTTGATTTCAGAGCTGTTATTTCCTTCCAACCTAATTGCAATTCAAAATATATCACTTCATGCTGTGAGGTTAAAAGTAGTCTTTGGGACTTTCCCCTTTTGACTTGTTGAAGAGAAGGACTAAATTTATGAATTATTTTAACATATGTTAATTCTCATCTTCCTTGGTGTCTAGTGAGAACCAAAATATGTAGCTAGTTGGAATTTTTTTCATCTATCCCCTTCAAAAGAAAAAACAGGATCTTGATGGGGAACTTTTTTCAGCCAATGATCTTTGAGAGGCTGGACCAAGAGGGCTGTGGCGTAGGCTCAAAGATCTCTTTGAAAAAAAAAAGGAAAATTAAATTGGATAGTAGGTATATTAATGTTAACTTATAATAATAATGATAATATAATAATATAATAACACTAAAAATAATAATAGTGAATAATAGAGTGAATACTTTTGAGCTATTTTTATACACAATTTACACTAGTATAGATTCTTGTATATTGATACAAATTCAAATTATATTAGTTATATTGAATATGCTCCAATTTCTGTTTACAATATTTGTACACCTATGCAAAGTTATTTTGCTAGATTGTATGCATGCTTGTTTCTACCTCTGCTTAAGAGATTTGTATATTGATACAATTTTAGGATATATCTATCATAATGCATTATACATCTCTACCTTTAATCAAAATGCTTATATATTGTTTACATTTTGAGGTCATCATTTGTTGCACAGTTGTTTAAAGATTGTTTAATATTCTAATATGAAGTCTTAGTCTTTAAGTTATATAGGTACTAGGTATTATAGGTCAATATTTGTCCATGTTTGTCATACTTATAGTTAGACTAGTCAGGTTCATAAGATACATACAGACTGTATTCTGCATAGATGAGTAATCTTCAAATACCTCAAGGAACTGTAGAACATGGCATTTAAATAACTTGGGGTTCTGTTGATGTGAGACACGATTGACTGCTCCTTGGAGCACTGATCTATTCCTGAAAGAATGTTGAGCACTGAAGACACTCCGCTTGGAGCTTGTTTTCTTCTTGGCAAAACTGGCCTTTGGTCAAGGAATTGCCCTTGCCTTGACCACTGACAAAATGCATGGGGTCTGGGCTGGACAAGCAAGATACAAAAAAAAAAGACTGTCAAATCTTGCCAAGATAGGGTAAGATGGTTTGTAAAATCTTCCTGCCTCTGAAAAAGGTCTGTCCGTTACTCTAGGCCGTGGCCAAAGTTGTTTGCTTCAACATTGCAAATGAGACTTTGGGTGATTGCCCAGGTAGCAGGATGTCTCTGTCATCTACTGCACATTTTGGAAGCAGCTTGATTGGCCTTACTGCCTAATTAAGTAATATTATATCTCTCTTCTCATGCCTCAATGGGGGTTGAAGATTTGATAGTTGTAGCTACCTTCCTCTTATGATCTAGCCAACACATTACTAATACAAGACTAAGGCTCCTTAGGATAAAACAATTATTAAAACATTTAGCATATATTTTTTGCTTAATATTGCCTATACTGGTTATAATTCTAATTTTTATACATGATATCTTTTCTTATGTATATAGCTTTGTATTGGGTTTTGAACTTTCTTATTTAGACAAATGTGGGAGGTGATGGGGAACCTCCTTCAGCCAATGGCCTTTGAGACGCTAGACCAGGTGTGATGTGACTTTAGGGTACCAAAAAGCACTCAGGAGAGCCCTTTCTGCCTCTTTCCATGCACTACACCTGGATGTTGGACCCTGTTCCTGTTTCCCCGTTGTGATCTGTGAGTTTTCCTATTACAAAAGAAAAACCTTAGCATACTCTATTCGGAGCTAGTGTGGGATTATTTGAACGATGTTCCCCCCCTCATCGGACGCATTCTGCTTCAGGATCTCTAATAAAATCTACCAAGATTCAACTTCATTTATTCATGGATCTCATTAAAAATGGGGTTTGGAGCTGGGCTGTAGCTCAGTAGTACTGTGTTTGTTCAGCAGTTGCAATGACTTGGTTTCAGGTGTCAGAACTGCAAAGTTTGAGTGAATTTTAATAAGGCCAAAGTGTCTCTGTCACTGATTTTGTATATATTTGAAATATTTTCCTATGTGTGCAACTTAATCTACTTAGTACTATTGAAAACCAAAAGGTATTTTCTCAAGTATGATTCCGACTGAAATATTTCTTCAAACTTTCAAAATTCATTTTTATTCTGTTTTATAACTAAGCTCTCCAATAAGCTTATTTACATTCTGTGTCATAATATAGACTTTTTATCTGTATGTGTATCTTTTTTCTGTATGAAACAGTAATGAAATAAAAGTTTTTAAATGTCTCACAGTAAAAAAGGTAGAATAAAAAATAATAAAATATACTATATGCCAGTGATAAAATTCCCATTGGACTTACTGCCCTTTAAATCTTCCTCATCCCTATGTGGCTGCCTTTGAATATAGATGCCACGAATCAGACATTAGCTCCTGAATGCCTATGACAATGTGATTTTGCCCCAAGCCAAAGATAATGCCATCTTGCTTATACTGGCAATTTGTTTATTTTCACAGGGTATGCTGGAAATACCAGGGTAAGGCAGACTGGGTGATACATGTTGAACCAGTGAAATTAGCAATGAAGGTAGAAGCAATGATTTCTCCCTGCATTTCCTCTCCCAGAAATCTTCAAGTGGTCACAAAAGATAAAATTGAAATAATTCAGAGCAGCCAGAGGGATCAGAAGGAAGTTGACGACCTCTGCAGGAGGCCACCTCATTCCTTTTAAAGTTTTTGACAAGTGTTAGAAGTAAATGTCTGCAATAATAATTCACTGCATCTGTTTCCACTCCAGTGTGATATTGTCCTGCTTGTGGGGTCTCAAGACCCTCATTTCTCCAGTCATACCTTATTGCCAAATTTTACTCTAGCAAACATGAATAATAGACTTCCTGTCTATCTCCCTCTGCCCCAATCAATCTTATTGTTTGTTACTATTCTTAATTCTTCCAAATGTCGGTTTCTTTACAATTATCCTGTCTTAAATCACTTTTAGCAGAATCTTCTAGCATTTATGACGGAAGTAGTCCTATCCCTGTTAAACAACTGGCAATTGAAGGTTCCTTAAAGTAGGAGCTCTACAATGTTCTGGCTCTTACTGAAAAAAGTTCATTGGAGTTGATGCTAGCTTTGGGAGAAGTGATCTGCAGGCCCTTTATTACTGACAAAGAGTTGGTGGCATTTGAAGATGCCAGGTGTGGGGGGTTCCACAGCCCCTATCTCTTACTTAGAAGATGCTGGCAGTCGAAGCTCCTATGAAGAAGAGCTCTCCTATCCCCACCAATCACAGGAGACTGATTGGCAGTTGTAGTTGCAATATGGGATGGTGCTCCAACAGGCCTTACCTTTACTGAGGAACTCAGGAAGCTGCAACGAGGAGCTGTTCTCCAAGCCCTCCCTATCACTTACTTAGGAGATGTTGGCAAGTGAAGCTGCCATGATGGTGATCTATAGGCTCTAGTTAATATGGCTTATTTTATTTTATGACTTGTAGTCCATTATTCATGAAGTCAAGACAGAAACTCAAGCCAGTAACATGGAGGCAGGAACTGAAACAGAGATTATGAAGAAATGTTGCTTAATAGCTTGTTGGTCACTGCTTACCCATCCAGCTTTCTTACAGCACCCAGGATAACCTTTCCAGGAGTGGTACCTCCCACAGTGATCTGGGCATTACCACACAAATCTTCAATTTAAAAATCCTAACCCCAGCAGCACAGACACTAAGGGCAACATTGAAGAAATGGGACCTACTGCAACTGAGAAGCTTCTGTAAAGCAAAGGACACTGTCACTAAGACAAAAAGGCAACCCACTGACTGGGAGAAGATCTTCACCAGCCCCGTAACAGACAAAGGTCTGATCTCCAAAATATATAGAGAACTCAAGAAACTAGACATTAAAATGCTAATTAACCCAATTAAAAACTGGGGCACTGAACTGAACAGAGAATTCTCAAAAGAGGAAGTTCAAATGGCCAAAAGACACTTAAGGTCATGCTCAACTTCCTTAGCGATCAGGGAAATGCAAATCAAAACAAATTTGAGATATCATCTTACACCTGTCAGAATGGCTAAAATCAAAAGCACCGATGATAGCCTTTGCTGGAGAGGCTGTGGAGGAAGGGGTACACTCATCCATTGCTGGTGGGAATGCAATCTTGTGCAACCACTTTGGAAATCAGTGTTTCAGTTTCTCAGGAAATTCTGGATCAACCTACCCCTGGACCCAGCAATACCACTCTTGGGAATATACCCAAGAGATGCCCTATCATATGACAAAAGCATTTGTTCAACTATGTTCATAGCAGTATTATTTGTAATAGCCAGAACCTGGAAACAACCTAGATGCCCTTCAATGGAAGAATGGATGAAGAAAGTGTGGAATATATACACATTAGAGTACTACTCAGCCATAAAAAACAATGACTTCTCGAATTTTGCATGCAAATGGATGGAAATAGAAAACACTATCCTGAGCGAGGTAACCCAGATCCAAAAAGATGAACATGGGATGTACTCACTCATAAATGGTTTCTAGCCTTAAATAAAGGTCACGGAGTGTATACCTGGTGAACCTAAAGAAGCTAAATAAGAAGGTGAAACCAAGGAAAATCATATAGTTATCCTCTTGGCTATGGGAAGTACACAAAATTGCCGGGGAGAAAATTGAGATCTTGGGAGTGGGGTGGGTTGGGGCTAAGGGGGGATGGGGAGAGAAAAGTGAGTAGGGGAGGATTGGCGAAACTTGGGGAAACAGGAAGATTGGGATAAAGGAAGGTTGGATGGGGGAGCAGGGAAGCACATATCTTAGTTAAGGGAACCACCTTAGGGTTGGCAAGAGACTTGAACCTAGAGTGGCTCCCAGGAGCCCAAGGCGATGTCCCCAGTAAGTCCCTTGGGAAGCTGAGGATAGGAAACCTGAAATGACCCTATCCTATAGCAATACTGACGAATACCTTCCATATCATCATAGAACCTTCATCTGGTGATGGATGGAGATAGTGACAGAGACCCACACTGGAGCACTAGACTGAGCTCCCAAGGTCCCAATGAGGAGCAGATGGAGGGAGAACACGAGCAAGGATGGCAGGACCACGAGGGGTGCACCTACCCACTGAGACAGTGGGGCTGATCTATTGGGAGCTCACCAAGGCCAGTTGGACTGTGACTGAAAAAGCATGGGATAAAACCAGACTTTCTGATCAGGTTGAAGAATGAGGGCTGATGAGAAGCCAAGGACAATGGCATGGGGTTTTGATCCTACTTCATGTTCCAGCTAGGTGGGAGCCTAGCTTGTTTGGATGTTCACCTTCCTAGACATGGACGGAGGGAAGAGGACCTTGGACTTTCCACAGGGCAGGGAACCCTGACTGCTCTTTAGACTGGAGAGGGAGGGGGAGGGGAGTGAGGCATGGGGACTGGTGGTAGGGGGAGGAAAAAGGGAGGCTGGGAGGAGGCTGAAATTTTTAATGTAAATAAATAAATAAATAAACAAATAAATAAATAAATTTTGAAAGAAAAAAAGCTCTATCCAAAGAGACCTGTCACACCACTGATCTATTAAAAAATTCAGTGACACAATTAAAAAAAAGAAAAAAATATATATTGCTTTTTATTAAGAATTTTTAATATAATCTTTTCTCATTTTGCATAGCTATAGCTATCCCCATTTCCAGTCCTTCTCTTCCCCTTTCCCCATCCTCCATACACTCCTCAGAGAGGGTAAAGTTTCTCATGGGGAGTCAAAAAGTCTGATACTTCACTTCAATGCAAGACCAAAGTCCACCCTGCTATATCTAGGCTGATCAAGGTATTCCTCCAGCCAGAATGTGTTCCAAGATGCGAGTTCAAACACTAGTAATAACTACTCCTGGTCCCACTGCCAGTGGCCCTATAGACTTCCTAAGCCTCAAAACTGTCCTCCACATTCAGTGGTCCTAGATTGGTCCTATGCAGGTTCCCCCACTTATCAGTCCAGAGTCTGAGCTCTCATTAGCTCAGGTCAGTTGTTTCTGTGGGTATCACTGTCATGGTCTTGACCCCTTTGCTCATATCATCACTCCTCTCTCTCTTGGATTGGTCTCACGTAGCTCGGCCCAGGGCTTTGCTGTAGATCTCTGTATCTGCTTCCATCAGTTGCTGGATGGACAATTAAGGTAGTCATCAGTCTGAAAACAGGGGGAAGGCCAGTTTAGGTGTCCTCTCCACTGTTGCTTAGAGTCTTTGCTGGAGTCATCCTTGTAGATTCCTGGGAATTTTCCAGTGCCACATTTCTGCTAGTGCTTTAATAGTTCCCTCAATCAAGATACCTCTTTCCTTGTTCTCCCTCTCTGTCCTTCCCCTTCTTGAGCATTCTGTTTCCTCATGTTTTCCTCCTGTCTCCTCTTATCCCCTCCCCTTCCTTTGCACCCTCCCTTTTCTTCCTCCACTCCCAGTTTTTCAGGAGATCTTGTCTGTTTCCCTTTCCCAGAGGGATCCATGAATGTATCTGTTAGGGTTCTGCTTGTTACCTAGATCTCTGAGACTGTAGGCTGGTTATCTTTTGCTTTATGTCGAATATACACTTATGAGTCAGAACATATCATGTTTGTCTATCTGGGTCCAGGTTAGCTCACTCAGGATGATTTTCTCAAGTTTTATCCATTTGCCTCCAAATTGCAATATGTCATTGTATTTTCTAGCTGAATAGTACTCCATTGTGTAAATGTACCACATTTTATGTATCTAATGTTCAGTCAAGGGACACCTAGGCTGTTTCTAGGTTCTGGCTATTACAAATAAGGTGCTGCTCTGAACACAGTTGAGCAAATATCCTAGTGACATGAGTTTTCATCATTTGGGTATATGTCCAAGAGTGGTATTGCTGAGTCTTGAAGTAGATAGATTTCCAATTGTCTAAGAAACTGCTACACTGATTTCTGAAGTGTCTGTACAGGTTT
This sequence comes from Alexandromys oeconomus, assembly GCA_963919705.1. Classification (NCBI taxonomy): domain Eukaryota; kingdom Metazoa; phylum Chordata; class Mammalia; order Rodentia; family Cricetidae; genus Alexandromys; species Alexandromys oeconomus. Next base: position 189,458 of record CAWTZB010000091.1, on the reverse strand, counting down.
GCATTCACACCAGCAATGGAGGAGTGTTCCCCTTACTCTGCATCCTCTCCAGCATAAACTCTCTTTGGTGTTTTTGATCTTAGTCATTCTGACTAGTGTAAGATGGTATCTCAGAGTCATTTTGATTTGCATTTCCCTGATGGCTGGGGATATTGAACAATTTCTTAAGTGTCTTTTTGCCATTTGTAATTCTTCTGCTGAGAATTCTCTGTTTAGATCTGTACCCCATTTTTAATTGGATTACTTGATAATTTGATGTCTAGAAAAATATTTCTCATTCTTTAATTTTTATGCCTTTTAAATGTGTGTATTTAAACTGCTCAAACAGCTTTCATTTGCCAAATATTTAGTCCTTCACAGTTGCGAAAGAAGTAAATGGACTCAGACATCTATTCTTCTATTTTAGAAGTGCAGACAGGCGCCAATGCAACAGGCAAATCTCTGGTGAGGTTACTGAACACACAGAATATTGTATACATAATAAATAAATAAATAAATAAATAAATAAATAAATAAATAAATAAATTTAAAAAAATACTGGGGGCTGGAGAGATGGCTCAGTGGTTAAGAGCATTGCCTGCTCTTCCAAAGGTCCTGAGTTCAATTCCCAGCAACCACATGGTGGCTCACAACCATCTGTAATGAGGTCTAGTGCCCTCTTCTGGCCTGCAGGCATATACACAGACAGAATATTGTATACATAATAAATAAATAAATAAATAAATAAATAAATAAATAAATAAATAAATAATACTGATGACTACTTATGCTGGAGAGGTCATGGGGTAAAGAGAATATTCCTCCAGTGCTGATGGGCGTGGAAGCTGATATAGTCACTTTGGAAATCTGTATGATGATTTCTCAGAAAATTAGGAAACAAACTACCTCAACACCCAGCAATGCTACTTTTGGGTATAAACCCAAAGGATGCTCAATCATACCACAAGGACATGTGCTCAACTATGTTAATAGCAGCATTATTTGTCATAACCAGAATCTGGAAATAACCTAAATGCCCTTTGACTGAAGAATGGATAAAGAAGATGTGGTACATTTACACAATGGAGTACTATAGAGTGGAAAAAATAATGACATCTTGAAATTTGTGGGCCAGTGGATAGATCTAGAAAACACCATATTGAGTGAGTTATCCCAGACCCAGAAGGATAAATATCATATGTATTCAGACATAAGTGACTTTTAGACATAAAGCAAATAAAGAAACAGCCTACAATTCACAATCCCAGAGGACCTAGACAACAAAGAGGACCCTAAGAGAGACATATGTGGATCTAATCTACATGGAAAGTAGAAAAAGACAAGATCATGTGAGTAAATTGGGAACATGGGGATAATGGGAGCGATTAGAAGGGAAGGGTGAATGGAGGGAAACAGAGAAAAATGTATAGCTCGATTAAAAATAAAGAAATGTAAAATAGTACATGTACTTTTTGTCTCTTTCTTAGATCTCTCAATGGTATAGTTCTCTTTCTTTGTAACCTTCAGAGGTTCCCTTTAAGAGAGGGCAAAGATCTCCACACAGCTACAGCTGCAGTTAGCTACAAACTTGCTGATAAGTTTTGTTACATATCTTCAAAGAATGAATGTGTCTCTAAGAATTTTCCTTGTAGTTTTTTATTACTAACAAATTGCTTATGAGTGGATACACACACACACACACACACACACACACACACACATTTGGAAATTTGCAGCAGCAGAAAAAATAAGATTGAAAGAGTAAAGAATGCTGAAAAATAAAGAAGAAAACGAAGAAGAAAGAATGTAGAGTAATTATAACAATAATGAATTGGAACAGAAATTTGTAATAGAGAATTGGAATTAGAATTGAGAGAGAATTGAAGCTAAGAAATTATTGATACTTAGGGCAAGAAAATTAGAATTAATACTGAACAATAAAGAGACATGATTGGAGCTGAAAGCATGAGTCTTTTCCCTCAAATTAGAGCTATCCTGAGATACTTTTCATTATGCTGAGGCAACCTGACAGAACCCTGGGAGGAAGTCAGCAGAGCTGGACTCTGCTGACTTTCGATACCATTCCAAACCTGGAGTTTCTCTCTTCCTGCTATCTTTGGATCTGGATGTAGAAATCTCAGCCATCATGTCTGCCTATGCATCCCATGCTCCTTCTTTGACATGATGACAATGGACTAAATCTCTGAAGCAATAATCGAGCCCCAATTAAATGCTTTCCAAGAGTTGCTATGGTCATGGTGTCTCTTCACAGCAGTAAAACACTGACCAAAGCACTGGTCTTTGTGTATGATATGCCGGTCTAGGGACAGGGTTGAATTCATGTGTCTTGAGATCCACTTTCCTTAGCCTTTGGACTGCACTAGTAGTGGAGGCAGGGGGAAATGTGCAAATTTAAAGTCTCAAAATGCTGATGGGAGATCTCCAGGAAGTGGTGATGATGGATATGGGGACTGGAAAGAGGAGCCATGCAGATCAAGAATCAACAATCCCTTATTCATTTATACTTCCTGCAACTTCCCCAATATCTGTAGCTCCTACTTTGCCATTGCCTCCATGAGAAATGTGCTCAACAAATCAGAAAGCTCCTGTCTGTGGCGGTGATATTATTAGTGTGTTGCCAAGGAGGACACACTCATGTTCATCTGCTGCTGTCACCCCTCTAAATGCATCTCACCTGAGCAGAGACTGTTTTCTGTTTTATCGTGGGAAGAGTTCTACTTAACTGCCTTTAAAATAAATATATATATATACAACTTTAATGAAGCTCAATCATAAGGAATGGGGAAATAAGTCAAAGGGGCATGGATTTTCAAAGATAAACTCGCATGTTTAGAGTGTCACTCCAGAATCTCCTTTTAATGTCATCCTGCATCTGGAAGGCCACATGGCTCTTTAATAAGCCATATTTAGAGATATTTTAAGGGGAAAAACAGCATACAGAAAATATACACAGGCTGACCTCGGCGCCAGGAGAGCCAGCATTGGGGTGAGTTTCTGACCCCGCGGCATCAGCCCGGGACAGGGAACTCAGAAGTTCCTCAACCCCCTATCCTTCCTGGGCTCTCTGCAGGGTCTCTACTCCCTGCATACTGCCTCTTTCTTCCTATCCCACCCAGCTTGCATTCAGAACCCTCCCCCCTTCTACCCCTCTGCCCTCTTTGGGCACATAACATCACCCAGCTCAGCCTGTCTGGGCACTGGGTCCGAATCCTCAGGGCAACCAGTCGGGTGGGAGTTCCATTGTTTCAATAGCCTGCCTGCACCAGATATTAAGAGCTGCAAAGGAAAAAGGCCAAGTTACTTATAGAGGTAAACCTATCAGTCTTACACCTGACTTCTCTATGGAAACAATGAAAGCCAGAAGGTCCTGGATAGATGTTCTACAGAAACTAAGAGACCATGGATGCAAGCTCAGACTACTATACCCAGCCAAGCTTTCATTCACTATAAATGGAGAAAACAAAATATTTCAGGATAAAAACAAATTTAAATAATACGTAGCCACAAATCCAGCCTTACAGAAAGTAATGGAAGGAAAATCACAAACCAAGGAGTCCAACAATGACCACAATAACTCAGACATCTAGAGACCCTTCACCAGCACAACTCAAAGAAGGGAAACACACAAACTCTACGACTAAAAAAGTGACCGGAGTTAACAACCACTGGTCATTAATATCACTTAATGTCAATGGACTCAACTCACCTATAAAAAGGCACAGGCTAAGAGACTGGATAAGAAAACAGGATCCAACATTCTGCTGGTTACAAGAAACACACTTCAACCACAAAGACAGGCACCTACTCAGAGTAAAGGGCTGGGAAAAGACTTATCAAGCAAATGGATCTAAGAAACAAGCAGGTGTGGCCATACTAATCTCTAACAAAGTTGACTTCAAACTTAAATCAATCAGAAGAGATGGAGAGGGGCATTTTATATTCATAACAGAAACAGTTCATCAGGATGAAGTCTCAATCCTGAATATCTATGCCCCTAATATAAAAGCACCCACGTACATAAAAGAAACATTGCTAAAACTCAAACCAGCCATCAAACCGCACACACGAATAGTAGGAGACTTCAACACTCCTCTCTCACCAATGGACAGGTCAATCAGACAGAAACGTAACAGGGAAATAAGAGAATTAATGGAGGTAATGAAGCAAATGGACTTAAGAGACATCTATAGAACATTCCACCCAAATAGGAAAGAATATACCTTCTTCTCTGCAGTTCATGGAACCTTCTCGAAAATTGACCACATAGTCGGTAACAAAGCAAACATCCACAATTACAAAAAAATATTAGTAACCACCTGTGTCTTATCAGATCACTATGGATTAAAGTTAGAATTCAACAACAAGGCTACCCCCAGAAAGCCTACAAATTCATGGAAACTGAACAGTCAACTACTGAACCATACCTGGATTAAGGAAGAAATAAAGAAAGAAATTAAAGTCTTCCTGGAATTCAATGAAAATAAAGAAACAGCATACTCAAACTTATGGGACACTATGAAAGCAGTCCTAAGAGGAAAGTTCATAGCACTAAGTGCCCACTTAAAGAAAACAGAAAGCACACATTGGAGACTTAACAGCCCACCTGAAAGCTCTAGAAAAAAAGAAGCAGACTCACCTAGGAGGAGGAGAAGACTGGAAATAATCAAACTAAGGGCTGAAATCAACAAAATAGAAACACAGAAAACAATCCAAAGAATCAATGAAACAAAAAGCTGGTTCCTGGAGAAAATCAACAAGATTGATAAACCCCTATCCAAACTAGTCAAACGGCAGAGAGAGAATTTGCAAATTAATAAGATCAGAAATGAAAACGGGGACATAACCACAGACGCAGAGGAAATTCAGAGAATCAATAGATCTTACTACAAAAGCCTGTATGCCACAAAATTGGAAAATGTTAAAGAAATGGACACTTTTTTAGATAAGTACCATATACCAAAGTTAGACCAGGACCAGCTGAACAATCTAAATAGACCTGTTAGTCGCGAAGAATTAGAAGTGGTTATCAAAAAACTCCCTACCAAAAAAAGCCCAGGACCAGATGGTTTCAATGCGGAATTCTACCAGAACTTCCAAGAAGACCTAATACCTATACTCCTTAATGTATTTCACAATATAGAAACAGAAGAGTCATTGCCAAATTCCTTTTATGAAGCTACAGTTACTCTGATACCATAACCGCACAAAGACTCAACCAAGAGGGAGAATTATAGGCTAATCCCGCTCATGAACATCGACGAAAAAATCCTCAACAAAATACTGGCAAACCGAATCCAAGAACACATTAGAAAAATTATCCATTATGATCAAGTAGGCTTCATCCCAGAGATGCAGGGCTGTTTCAACATATGAAAATCTAACAATGTAATCCATCATATAAATAAGCTGAAAGAAAAAAACCATATGATCATTTCATTAGATGCTGAAAAAGCTTTTGACAAAATTCAACATCCCTTTATGATTAAAGTCTTGGAGAGACTAGGGATACAAGGGTCATACCTAATATAATAAAAGCTATATACAGCAAGCCGACAGCTAACATCAAATTAAACGGAGAGAAACTCAAAGCCATCCCACTAAAATCAGGAACACGACTAGGCTGTCCACTCTCTCCATACCTCTTCAATATAGTGCTTGCAGTTCTACCAATAGCAATAAGACAACATAAGGGGATCAAGGGGATTCGAATCGGAAAGGAAGAAGTTAAACTTTTATTGTTTGCAGATGATATGATAGTGTACATAAGCGACCCCAAAGACCGCACCAAAAAACTTTTACAGCTGATAAACACTTTTAGTAATGTGGCAGGATACAAGATCAACTCCAGAAAATCAGTCACCCTCTTATTCACAAATGATATGGAAGCAGAGAGGGAAATCAGAGAATCATCACCTTTAGTGATAGCCACAAACAGCATAAAATTTCTTGAGGTAACTCTAACCAAGGAAATGAAAGATCTATTTGACAAGAACTTTAAGGCATTGAAGAAAGAAATTGAAGAGGATACCAGAAAAATGGAAGGATCTCCCTTGCTCTTGGATTGGGAGGATCAACATAGTAAAAAAGGCAATTCTACCAAAGGCTATTTATAGATTCAATGCAATCCCCATCAAGGTCCCATCAAAATTTTTCACAAATCTTGAGAGGACAATAATCAACTTTATATGGAAAAACAAAAAACCTAGGATAGCCAAAACAATCTTATACAATAAAGGAACTTCTGGAGGCATTACCATCCCTGACTTCAAACTCTATTACAGAGCTACAGTAATGAAAACAGCGTGATACTGGCATAAAAACAGAGAAGTCGACAAATGGAATCGAATAGAAGACCCGGTTTTTAGCCCACAAACCTATGAACACGTCATTTTTAATAGAGGAGCTAAAAGTATACAATCGAAGAAAGAAAGCATCTTCAACAAATGGTGCTGGCACAACTGAATGTCATCCTGTAGAATAATGAAAATAGACCCATATCTATCACCATCCACAAAACTCAAGTCCAAATGGATCAAAGACCTCAATATCAATCTGAACACACTTAACCTGATAGAAGAGAAATTGGGAAGTACCCTACAACAGATGGGCACAGGAGATCACTTCCTATGTATAACCCCAGCAGCACAGACACTAAGGGCAACATTGAAGAAATGGGACCTACTGAAACTGAGAAGCTTCTGTAAAGCAAAGGACACTGTCACTAAGACAAAAAGGCAACCTACTGACTGGGAGAAGATCTTCACCAACCCTGCAACAGACAAAGGTCTGATCTCCAAAATATATAAAGAACTCAAGAAACTAGACTTTAAAATGCTAATTAACCCAATTAAAAAATGGGGCACTGAACTGAACAGAGAATTCGTAACAGAAAAAGTTCAAATGGCCAAAAGATACTTAAGGTCATGCTCAACCTCCTTAGTGATCAGGGGAATGCAAATCAAAACAACTTTGAGATATAATCTTACACCTATCAGAATGGCTAAAATCAAAAACACCAATGATAGCCTTTGCTGGAGAGGTTGTGGAGAAAGGGGTACCCTCATCCATTGCTGGTGGGAATGCAATCTTCTGCAACCACTTTGGAAATCAGTGTGGCGGTTTCTCAGGAAATTTGGGATAAACCTATCCCTGGACCCAGCAATACCACACTTGGGAATATACCCAAGAGATGCCCTTTCATATGACAAAAGCATTTGTTCAACTATGTTCATAGCAGCATTATTTGTAATAGTCAGAACCTGGAAACAACCTAGATGTTCTTCAATGGAAGAATGGATGAAGAAAGTGTGGAATATATACACATTAGAGTACTATGCTGTGGAAAAAAAAAAAAACGACTTCTCGAATTTTGCATGCAAATGGATGGAAATAGAAAATACTATCCTGAGCGAGGTAACCCAGACCCAAAAAGAGGATCATGGGATATACTCACTCATAATTGGTTTCTAGCCATAAATAAAGGTCACTGAGTCTCTACTTTGTGATCCTAAAGAAGCTAAATAAGAAGGTGAACCCAAAGAAAAACATATAGTTATTATCCCTGCTATGGGAAATAGACAAGATTGCTGGGTAAAAAAAAATTGGGATCTTGGGGGTAGGGTGGAATGGGGGTAAGGGGAGATGGGGAGAGAAAAGTGAGAAGGGGAGGATGGGGGAACTTGGGGAAACAGGATGATTGGGGATAAAACAAGGTTGGATAGAGGAGCAGGGAATCACATAACTTAAGGGGACCACCTTAGGGTTGGTAAGGGACATGAACCTAGAGTGGCTTCCAGGTGCCCAGGGCAATGTCCCCAGTTAGTTCCTTGGGCAGCTGAGGACAGGGAACCTGAAATGACCCTATCCTATAGCTATACTGATGAATATCTTGCATATCACCATAGAACCTTCATCTAGCAATTGATGGAGAAAGAGACAGAGACCAACACTGGAGCATCGGACTAAGCTCCCAAAGTCCCAATGAGGAGCAGAAGGAGGGAGAACATGAGCATGGAAGTCAGGACCTTGAGAGGTGCACCCATCCACTGAGACAGTGGGGCTGATCTATTGGGAGCTCACCAAGGCCAGTTGGATTGTGACTGAAAAAGCATGGGATAAAACCAGACTCTCTGAACATGGCAGACAATGAGGGCTGATGAGAAGCGAAGGACAATGGCATGGGGCCTTGTTCCTACTTCATGTTCTGGCTTTGTTGGAGCCTAGCTAGTTTGGATGTTCACCTTCTTAGACCTGGATGGAGGGGAGAGGGCCTTGGACTTTCCACAGGGCAGGGAACCCTGACTGCTCTTCGCACTGGAGAGAGAGGGGGAGAGGAGTGGGGGAGGATGAGAGGGACGGCAGGAGGGGGAGGGAAATGGGAGGCTGGGAGGAGGCAGGAATTTTTTTTGATAAAAAATTAAAAGAAAATATACAGAGGATCCATAGAAATGTTTCTTTCTTCTTCATTATGTGGGAAAAATTATTTCATGTTTCAGTTTATCTGAAGCACAAAATATAGTATTAACTGTATTAAAAGGAATACTTATAGGTGACATAGGACAGTTTTTATTTTATGTTTTTACAATATAATTCTTCTATGGATTGTTAGTGTCTGCTAATCATCTATTGCACCAACATGATTAAAGTTTATCATCAGGATGTCAGTATTGGAGAATTGTGTCTAATAGGGTTCAAACCTGTGGTGTCAGTTGCCTTCTGGTGTCATAGAATGGATTCACAGAAATAAGGACACTCTTGAACAATTCATTATGTGATTGTATTTCTCATTATTCACAGAAAGTAAGCTTGACACCCAAGATCTCTAACCAGTGTGATCCAATATGTGTTGTCCAATGAAAATATTCCAAATCAGTGGTCACAGGAAGAAAATCTTAGACCTCCTTTGCCATAGGGTTTATATACAAAACTTGAGGCAAAGCTGGAAAATATCTGTGGAACCTTGGCTATCAGGGTTATTTTTTAAATTCTCTTGGCAAAACATAAGCTTCCTAGGGCAGAATGGGAATGCCTGAGGACCATCACTTCCTGGGAGGATCTATGGGGCTCTTATGTATATATGGGGCAAATGTCTGAGAGTCCCTTGCGCAGGTAAGGAAATTAAAACAGGATCATGATCAGATATCATAGATCCTGGAAACCCTGAGATATTTTTCAATTGTCCTGGAGATCCTGTGTTGTGTGAATATGTTCCCACATCCACTTCCACAGAGGACAATGGTCCCAGGGTCTTCTGGGATGACATGAAAGGTGACATATCATCTAGAAAAGACAGAGACTGCCCTGGAGTTGCTTTTGTAGACTTGTAAATTTCTGTAGGATCTTGTGCAGACAGGGAATGTCCCAGAGACCCATGGACTGAGAGCACAGGGGCTATGCTACCTTCTAAGGGTGAGAGACTTCCCTGAAGCCCTTGTACAGATGGCATTGATGGTACAGCCTCTGAGCCATATTGAGGTAATTCTAGAGTTCCATGAACTGGCAACAATGGGGAAGGGGTTTCCTGAGACAGAGTTGAAAGTCCCCGAGCCTTTGGAGCCACAGGTAAGTGCTCAAGAGGCTCAAAGGCTGAAGGGGAATTTTCCAGATATTTATGTGTAGATGGTAGAAATCTTTGCAAGCCTTGTGCAGATTGGGAAGTACCAGCATTCCCCTGAGTAGGTATGGAAAGATCCAGAGGCCTTTCTAGGGACAACAAGGGCTTTTGCAAAGGCACCCCAGGTGAGCATGAAGTTTCCAAAGAGCCCTGAGCAGGAAGGACATGTTCTAAAATCCTTTGTTCTGGTGAAGAATCTTCCTCATCTTCTGGGAGGTTGGGCAAATGTCCTGAATAACTTAATGAAGGTGGAAATTTTTCCTGAGGCCCTTGGGCAGATGGCAAAATTTCTTTTGCTCCCTGGGCAGCCTGGGAACAATACAGGTCTCCAGGAGCAGATGGTGAATGTTCAAGAAAACCTTGGCAAGATGATGAAGTTCCTAGATACCACTGCTTAGATGTTGATGGTATTGGAGACCCTGGGGGAGATGGAAAGTGCTCTGCAGCAAGAAGGCAGGAAGAGGCAGAAGGATCTTTAGATGGTTTGGAGGACATAGGAGATGTCAGGTCCTCTTGTGCTAATGGCAAAGGTTCAAGATGTTTTTGTTTACATTTGGCCTTTCCCTTAGACCCTTTGGCAGATAAGGAAGATTTCAAAACTCCCAAGTCAGATTTAGAAATTGACAGATCCCCTTGGGTACAGGTAGAATTTTCTTGAGCCTTTGACAGAGATGGAGAATGTCCCTGAAGGCCTGGGACAGATGGTAAATGACATAGACCCTTTGGAACAGACAGAGAAGGCCCTTGAGCCTCTTGGGATGATATGGAATGTGCACGAGGCCCTTGGTTAGAATGGCAAGGTTCCACAGTCTTTTCTTCAGATGTGGAACATTGCAGGTCCTTTTGGACAGATATAGAAGGCGTAGTACTTACCTGAGGAGTACTTGTCGTGATTGATGTTTCTTTCGGAGCAGTAGAAGATGCACATACCCTTTTTGTGGAAGGGAGAAGTATGAAACTGCCTTCCTCAGATGAGGAAGTTCCGAAGTCCCCTTCATCAGAAGGCTCATCTCTCAACCTCTTTTTGGTAGAAATGGAACATCCAGGGCCCACTTGGGTAGAGGGAACATGTTTACTATTTCCCTCCTGAGAAGGGATATGCATGAAACTCTCTTGTGTAGATGGGGAAGATGGTAAAATGCCTTCATGAGGTGTGGTAGATTCTTGAGGCTCTTGCTCAGAAGGGGAAGGTGCTACGGTGTCAGGTGTCCATGTGCGTAATTTTACTACAGTTTCAGAATGAGGGAAAGTTTCTAGAACCTGTGTAGGTGTGGTATCCTCTAAAGTTTCCTGTGCATATATTGTAGGTCTAAAGTAATCATGGTCAGCTAAGGAAGTTACTGGAGATCCTTGTGTAAATGTGGGAGTTTTAGGAACACTTTCTACAGGTGTAGAAGACAATAAAGCCTTTTGTATAGGGATGTTAGGTTCTAGAGACAGTTTGATGGACAAAACAGATTCCAAGGGCCCTTGGGAAGATAAGGTAGAATTCAGAACCTTTGGAGTATTTGTTGAATGCTCTGGAGTCATTTGTGGGCATGTGGGAATACTAACATCACTTTGTGCAGATGGGGAATTGCCTATAGCCTCTTGTGTAGTTGTGACAGATTGTTGATACCCTTGAGGAGATAGAGAAACTTCCACAGCCTCCTGTGAAGAGTGGAGAGGTCCTGTGGGTGTTAGTGGGCAGGTAGAATCTAAGGGATTTCCTTCTCTCGATGTGAAATTTGCTACAAATTCTTGTGTACATGTGTCACATCCAGGAACCATTTCTAAGGATGGGGATGAGTCTGGAACCCTTTCTGCACATGTATCCTGTACTACAGTCCCTTTATCACATATGGTAGAACCCAAAACATCCTGGGCAGGTTGTAAATGACCTGGTAATCCTTGTGTATATGTAGAAATTTCAAGAGCCTCTCCTACACATGTGGAAAGTCCCAGAGTCTCCTGAGGAAGAAGGGAAGGCTGTATTGTCTTAGCACTTTGGGTAGTTGTGGAGCGTGCATGGCTCACTTGAACTCTCCTGGCATATCTTAGGCTATTTTGTTTCCAATGACGAATCAGAAGGGCCTTTTTGATTGGCAGGGTATATTTAGAGCGCTCTTGTTCTGATAGGGACACTGGAAACTCACCTTGCTCAGAAAGAGGATCTGTCCTTTTCTTTTTGACATAGTGGGAATACCCATTGCCCATTTTCATATCTGGATTAGGTTTGAATTTCCTTTGGTGAGAGAGAATAGGTCTTTGACCCACTTCTCTAGATGTAGACAATTCTGGAGTCCTCTTGACAGATATGGAAGGACTCAGAACCCCTAGGGAATTTGATGCAGGTGCTAGAGACCTTTGTGTATGTTGAGAAGGTAAAAGAGTCCCTTGGGTAGACTTGGGAGTGCCTGGCATCTCATGTAGACATGTGGAACTCTCTAGGGCCCCCCCTGAAGATAGCAAAGGTTCTGGAATCCCTGATGTAGATGTAGATAGTATTGTTTCTGCTTGGGTAGGCATGAGTGGTGTGAGGCTCACTTGGGGAGTAGTGATAGGGTTTGGTCCCCCCTGTGCTGTAAGGGAAGATCCAAGCCCATTTTCTGGTGGAGGACATTTAAAGCCATCTTGATTTAAAGGGGAACTTATAAAATTCCCTTGGTCAGAGGAGGCAGGACTCAAGCTCACTTCAGCAGATCCTGATTGCTTAGGGTCTTTCTGGGGAGAGGGGAAACAGGCCTGGCTCTCTTCATGAGAGGGTATAGCTCTCCAGTCATCTTTGTCAGCTGTCAAAGGTGTTAAACTCCTCTGGGGAGACGGGGTAGGACACATTCCATTTTGGGAAAATGAGCAATCACTGAGCACCCCTTTTTGAGAAAAACATTTGGAGCCCTCTTTGTCTAATGGGGCCTGCTGTAGGCCCCCTTGATCAGAAGGGGCTTGTCTAAAACTCTTTGGTAGAGAATTGGAATGATCGGTGACCCCTCGGCTAGAGGATGGACTTTTGAAAACCCTTCTGGAAAAGGAGACATGTTTGATTTTCCTTTCAGCAAAAGGGAGAGGTTTCTGGGATGCCTGGGAAGAAATGGGTTGCCCCATAGACCCTTGATCACATTGGGTTCCTCCCAGAATCTCTCCGGTGGATAGGGATAGTCCCTGAGCATCTTGGGAAGAAGTGGAGTATCCCAGAGCTCCTTGGGTAGGGGAGGAAGGTTGCAGAGAACCTTGAAATTGTGGGGAAATTACCAGTCCACGTTGGTCAGTGGAAGAGTCAGCAGAAGACGGCCCAGGCACTCTGTCATCCTCGTTGACCTTTTCACTGGCATCCCCAGCATAGTGTCTTGGAGATGTTGCAGACACTCTGGTGCCCAAATGGTCAAAGTCCATAGGTTCTTCAAACACAGTAGACATATCCAGGCTTCTTTGCACCTTCCTAGGTCTGTGCACAGAAGTTGAGGCCCCTCTTTTTCTAGTGGCGGTAGGTAAGGCAGATGGTCTGGGTTCCCTGCTCAGTGGGTTACTCTTGCAGTCAGGAACCTCTGGAGGAAGTAGAACTTGTCTTTCCTTGATCTCTTTCAGCTCTTTTAAGAGGCCCAGGGTCTTCTTACTGGATGTAGTCTTTATGAGAGCTCTAAGACTCCGCAGACTATCTGCAGTACCAGCGTAGGGAATTTTGGCTGTTTTGTCTGTATAAGGCTTTTGGCACCGGAACTTGTGCCAAGCCAGTCGAAGCACCCCCGGAGGTGCAAAGTCCCTCGGGAATTTGGTGCTGGTCAAGTATGTCTCCCATTGGGGTGCGCTGTCATCAATCCCTTGGGAGACACTGAAGGGGGTCCCAGGCCGGCGGCCTCTGAACGGGGTCCCAGGCCTATGAGGGAAGTGCTTCTCCCATTGGGATAGGACGTCATCATCCCATTGGGGGACCCGGAAGGGGGACCCTGGACGGGGTCCACTGAAGGGGGTCCCAGGCCGGGGAGGCTGGGAAAACTGTGGTCTCTGGTCAGAGTGTGATGGACCAGCTGAGGCTGGCTGGCCTCTCTCCACAGGTTTGGCCATTTAGCCAATAAAGTAGTTGAAAAATAAAAAGGGAAATTGCCCCTCGCAAGGGGCAGCGAATGTACTTGCCATTGGTGACTCTCGGCAAGCAGCAGCAAAGCAATATCCTCAGAGAGAGGCTCTCCTTCCCGAGAACTGTGGACACGTCCGGTAGCCGAAGCGCACAGTACTCGAGTGACGGTTGGCCTCAGAAATCGAACAGAGCTCGAGAGCTGCACTTGGAATGGATGTCCTCGGGCCTGCACGGGTCAGTCCCGAGCTGTCTCAGCTGTCAGTTCTGCGTCCACTAGCCAGGCAAACATCCAAGCTTTCTGAATGAGGAGGGCACCTTGGACCCTCTCTGCTTCATTAGGGTCGAGAGAGCGAGGTAGTCTGGTGCCAACTGTCGGTGACCAGGATATGAACTATTTAAGAGGCAACATGAATGGGAAGGCAAGGGGTGCTTGGGAGACTTTGCTTTCGGGTTCCTCTTACACCAGTCTGGTCCCACTGTCAGAAGGTCGTCCGTGTTGCAGTTAGATCTGTTTGAGCCTCATAACTGAATGAGAAAGGGTGATCCAGGCGTTTGCTTCTCAGAGACTGTGGGGGCCAGGCAATCACTGGTTGTGCTAGGGAAAGAATAAGTAATAGTGCTTGAATAGAGCAGAGGATGTCTGGAACTGATATTACAAATGGTATTCTGTATTTTAAGTATGACCTATCCTAGGATTTTCTAGTAAATTGGTGACAACTTCTGTGAACGTCATTCTGTATGCTGAAATGCCTCTCGAGACTGCTTAATAGTACTTACTGCAGTGCTATTATTATATAAATGTTAGTATGCATATATATATATATATATGAAAATAAAGAAAAGAAAAATAATATTCTTATAGTACAAAAGCAAGTTGTTTTTCAAATACTTTTATCTGCTTTTGGCTAAGTTCACCAATTCAGAACAGACATAGTTGGACTCCCTTATGGCCTTAAGCAATTGCTTTGTCTCACTTTACATGTTGGGTGCTATAACATTTACATATTTGATTGTTTTGGAAGGTCATATAATTTTCCTGAAGGCACAATATGGCTAATGGCTCATATTAGTAGCTCTGCATGGGCCATTCACTTCCATTTTAATGATGAAGCTGAAGTATAATTTTGGAAACCCTTAGACAAGTTGATTCTTTGAAAGGTCATATTTATTGAGCATTTGATATACTGAGAAAGTGCAAATTTGAGGATATGGATGAAGATGTTATCTTACTGATAGAGGAACTTGCTTTGCTTGTTACACGTTTTTCCAATTTTACTTTGAGAACTTTCGTTCTTGCTGGATGAAAGGTTCTTGTTTATTTATGTCAGTGCTATATCTGATTTTTGTGAAGTATTTCTGTCTCCCTTTGGCTACACAGACAATATGGCTTCAGAAGCATTGGGGGCACTTTTCTATCATCTAATTATCTTCCTGTGCCATTGTCTTAGTGATTTGGCACATGCTTTCTCCTGGGAATTTTTGAAAACTTCATTACTCCCTTTCTTTAGCCCTAATTTACCTCACTAATTTCATTTTGAAAGATATATATCTTCAGGAATTTTATCGTTCACCGTGTTTATCTGCAGACTAACACATATCCTAACTCTCATCTACCTTTCAACCGTTTGTCTGAATTTTCTGTTGGTCCCTTGAGGTCCTTGGAGACATTGAATTTGCACACCAGCATAATGCTTCTAGGCATGAAGAACTTGGTGTAGGCTACAATGGATAGGGAATTATGAATATCAATTTATATAATATATACCTCATGAGAATTTGCTTGGCAATTCTAATATCAGAACAAAACAGTTTTCTCAATTTAAGTTACAGTGACTGTGTTGAGTTCAGATAATCTATCAAAGGTAGTTTATACATACATGAGTGACTGCTCAAAGAATACTTAAGAGATTTTAAGGTTTCACTTTGATAAGGTTGTTCAACTACAAGAACTTTAATGTATATTAGATTTCATAATGAAAATAACTGAATAGTATACTTTTTAGCGTTTAACTCAGTAACTAACATTCTTTTCTAAAGTGTTTATATTTTATTCATTTTGTCAGCATACAAGGAAATGAGTTTCACTATAACAATTTCATACATAAGCTTTCATTGATTTATTTAGTGTGTGTGTGATGGGAATAGCCATTTTTGCCTAGGTGACTGCCCAGTTTATTTCCTGGCATGACCAAACAAGTGGATGAACAGGAAAGACAGTAGAAAACAAAATTATTAGCTTTATCCATCTGTGCTAGGAGAAGCTTGGATCAGGAATTCAGTTAAGCAGATGTTAACAAGGATGCTTTCTAGGACCCCTGGGTCCTTTCCTTTCCAGTATTGGTCCTGTCTAACTATCCACCTGTTAGTATTCAGGCATGTGTACTGGCCTGGGCTTGGGGTAAATGTCCTCAGCTGTAGTCACTCAGAGCTCCTTCTGTGCACATTCACTACATTCCCTTTTAAAAGGACCATGCCAACCTCCTAACTCTTTCTCTCTTTGTCTTCATCTGTCCATCTGTCCCTCTTTCTCTCTCTCCCTCCCTCTTTCTTCTCTTCTATCTGCTACTCCTGTCCCCAGAAGCTGGGCTCCCCCTCTCCCCACCCCATTTTCCCATTCACTTTCCTCCAATTAAAAAAAAATCTCTACCTGAGCTTGTCCCATGGCATCTTTCTCGCACAAGCCACTTTTTAAAAAATTACAACACATCTGTGTGCCTTCATGCTTTTTCTCCTGGCAGGATCTTTTGGGAACAAGAAGACACTATGTGAGGGAGCCTGTCTTTGTTTACCCTGACTACATATGTTCATCTAACCACACTGTGTGTGTGTGTAGTGTACATACACATGAGCATACCAGCATGTGTGTGTGTGTTATTAGCATGAATGTGTAGTGTGTTTTATATATGTAGGTGCACATGTGAATGGGTATATGTTTGTGTGTGTGTGTATGTGCATATAGAGACCCCATGTTGATGTTGGTTGTCTTTGAAGACTCTGCACATATTTTTTTACTGAAACATAATTTGGCTTGTTTAGCTAGTTAGCATGTCCCTGGTGATCTCTGGTCTCTAACTCTCTAAAGTACAGATGAGCAGCCACACTTACCATTTATTTGGGTACTGCAGATTTGAACTTTTGTTCATATGTGTGGCAAGTACTTTATCCACTGAACTCTCTCCTAGCACCTATTATTTTTAATGCTATTAAAATTGACTTTATTTCCTTTATTTCTTTCTCAGAATGTTCTTTGTTGACATATAGAAAAAAGTTTCTGATGTTTATGTTGATTTTGTATCCTGCTACTTTCCTAAAAGTGTCTATATGTGAGTTTTCTGCTGAAGACGTTAAAGGATAGATTATATTAGCTATAAATAGGCAAAATTTGACTTCTTGCTTTCCTGTTTGTATACCTGGTGGAATGTAAACTGGTGCCAAATCTACAAATCAGCACACAGATTTTCAAAAATAAAAATAGAATTATTATAAGACCTAACTAAAATACTTTTAGACAAATACTCAAAAGACCCTAACTCTTACTTCTGACATACTTGCAATTCATATTTGTTGCCCCAATATTCACAGTAGTTAAATGGAACCATTCCTTTACATTATAGGATGAATAGATAAAATGTAGTATATATATATATATATATATATATATATATATATATATCAATGGAATTTTATTCCACTGAAAAGATTGTTGAAATCATGCCATTTGGAGGGAAATGGATAGAATTGAAGGTTTTAATGTTAGGGGAAGAGGTACAGATTTGGAAAGAGAGAAATATCAGAGGCTTTTTTTCCTCATATGTGGAATTGAAGATTTAATTTTTATATATTGGTACACATATGTGTGGTTGAATAGTGTAGGGAATATGATGTGGCAAGGTCATTTGTCAATCTGTTGTTTCATTGTTTAATCAATAAAGAAAACTGCTTGTCCTGATAGGTCAGAAAATTAGGTAAGTGGAGTAGACAGAACAGAATGCTGGGAAGAAGGGAAGTGAGCCAGACACCATGCCTCTCCTCTCCAGAGCAGATGCCATGGAGCCAGCCACCAGGTCAGACATGCTGCATCTTTCCCAGTAAGCCACCACTTCGTGGTGCTACACGGATTATTAGAAATGGGTTAAGCAAGATGTGAGAATTAGCTAAGAAGTGGCTAGAGCTAATGGGCCAAGCACTGTTTAAAAGAATACAATTTGTGTGTTGATATTTCGGGTGTAAAGCTAACCATGTGGGAGCCAGGCTAACTGTGTGGGGGATGAAAAGAAGGCTGGCCCACAGCCCCTTTTACAAATGGCACCCAGACATGGATAACTGAATCCACAAAAAGCCTGAGAAAGCTTGGGAAAGAATAGAGTAAAGCATGTTTTCTTGGTAGCAGCAATTTCTCAGGTCTGCTCTGCTTGCTAGAGCCAAGCAAGTGCTCTCATCTAAGAGAGGCTTCCTGACTCAGCTTTAGCTGCAAAACCCTGCTGCTCTTAAGAGGTCCTGCCATGAAACACATGGTGTTGGTGAAAAGCTGAATGCATGCTTTTTGGTTTTCAGCCATAGCAGGAAAAAAGCTGTACCATTTAAAGATGCTGGCTTTCTGGGCTGTCCTGCCTGGGCAAATTCTGACTCTTTTAGACAGGCAGGCCAACTGAGTGTGGTCTGTGAGCAGAATGCTGCAGCTTGCTTACTGGCAGGGACTTTGAAACGCCATAGAGTTGTGGCAATAAAAATGGCTATAGCCAATACCTCCACCATGAGGTTGGAAAGCTAAGGAATGGGCTGTATCCAGCCGTCAACGCCATGGCTTTACCCCTCTCCTTAAAGACTCATGTAGTCAGAAAAAGAGATATATATAGTAAAGAGAGATTCAAAAAAAAACATTTAAATGTTTTACAGTGTGTTTAAAAATATATTTAGGCTTGAGAGAAAAAAGTTAAAGTTTTTAAAGTAAAGAAAGAAAGAGAGCAGTTGATTGTGGTAGTACACACCTTTAATCCCAACACGGGAGGCAGAGGTAAATTGACCTCTGTGACTTCAAGGTGTGGCAAGACACACCTTTAATCCCAATGCCTGGGAGGCAGAGACAGACAGATCTGTGAGAGTTCAAGAACAGCCTGGTCTACAGGACCAGGTTATTCCAGGACAAAGATAAAGAGAGAACCTGTCTCAAAAAATAAATGTAAAAAAAAAGAAATAGAGTTTCAAACAAAGCCACACAAAGATGGAAAATGCACAGAGAATCTTGATACTGCATGCTATCATGCTTTCTTTGAATTGTTTGAATGCTGAGGAAGGAGCAACAGCTGCTAAAAGATATTTGTTTATAAATTCTGCTGAACCAATACAAGATAGATATTTTGAAAATACCTTGACTTCTGAATTTGGATCAAAGGATATGATACTTTGGAAAGGAGATTCTTGTTTTGTTTTCAACAAAGGATGAGACCCTGTGGATTGCTTCTATCCCAATATGGTATGATAGACCACACCCTCCTGAAAGGTTGCTGTGAACACCTTCAAAAAATTACTTTGCTCAACTGCTGACTAAGATGTACCTAGCAGACAGGTTATACCGCGAAAGACCTAAATAACAGTGCTCCCATTCAGCACGAAGCTGTTTGGAGAGAAGAAACTGCTCCGATGTTTCCAAATATTGTTTATAAATGTCCTTTTACATTTAAAGGGGGATATGATAGAGATATGAATAATTTGCATTGGTATGGATTTGACTTTATTGATATAAATTTAAGGTCAATCTTGTTATATGTATATGTATTTCTGATATTGATTGATGTATTTTGATTGTGTAGTTCATGTAAAAATGTAATGTATATAGATCGTTAATGGATATTCATTAATAATAATCAAGCTTGTAGTCATGTTAGTTAGATTTTCTAGATGTGCATAGATATATTTCAGATAGGCATTCTTCATATCTTTCAAAGACTACAGAATATGGCATTTTAAATGTTTTAATAACTTTTCATGACAATGAGACACATCTGTTCCTGGTAGCACCAATCTACTTCAAGAGGAAGATGGGCAGTGAAGAGGCTCCTTATGGAGTTGGTTAGCCATTAGGACAAGAAACTGCTTTTTCCTGGACTATTGCATAAACTGGACACAGAGAACCCTCAGAGAGAGGACTGGTGAACTTGATTAAAGGTGAGATGATCTTTCAGGGTTCCTGATTCATGAAAGAGTCTGTGAGCCATTCTGCAGGACACAGCGGATAATGACTGAAATGCCTTTGAAATTTCCTGCTTCATGGAAAATTCTGTTGGATACTATGGGCCTGTAGGCCGAAGATGAATGCCCCAATGGTACAGAGGAACTTTGGCTGACTGTCCAGGCAGAGAGATATCTCTGTGATTTCTAGAGTTTTGTAAATTGCTTACGTCTCATTTACTTAGGTAATATTATATCCTTCTGGAGTCTTTGATGGAGTTAAAGAATAGATAGATAGTTATAGTTTTCCTTTGTTATGATGAAAAATAAAATAGATATAAATATTGTAACTGTAATTCTTGCTGATAACTGTTTTGTTATATGTAATTTTACTATGTTAAAGTGAAAGCCTTTCCTTTTTGTTTAAACAGAAAAAGGGAAAATGATGTGGGAAGGTCACTTGTCAATCTATTGTCTCATTGATTAATCAATAAAGAAAACTGCTTGGCTTGATAGGTCAGAAAACTACTTAGGTAGAGTGGGAAAAAGGGAAGTGAGTCAGACACCATGCCTCTCCTCTCCAGAGCAGACGCCATGGAGCCAGCCACCAGGTCAGACATGCTGCATCTTTCCCAGTAAGCCACCACTTCGTGGTACTACAAGATTATTAGAAATGGGTTAAGCAAGATGTGAGAATTAGCCAAGAAGAGGCTAGAGCTAATGGGCCAAGTGGTGTTTAGAAGAATACAATTTGTGTGTTGTCATTTCATGGCATAAGCTAGTCAGGCAGCCCGAAACTGGGTGGCAGGAAGCAGCCCACCACTCCTTCTACAGGAATAAAACTAGAAATTGAAGCATGAGAGGGGAAAAGAGATCTACACGGGTAAAATTAAGAAGCGTAATAGAATACATATGACATAAAGACATAAAGGGGTGTTTACTAGTTACTGTGTTATTACTGAGATAAAGCACATTAACCAAGGCACTTGTGGAATGTAGAAGTTATTTGTCTTATGGTTCCAGAGGGAAATGAGTCCATCAAGGAGGGAAAGTATGACAGCGATCAGCAAGCATGGTACCTGGAATAGGAGCTGAGAGATCACATCTCAAATCATAAATAAAAGACTGAGAAAGTGAACTTGAAACGGTGTGAGTCTTTCAGCTTTCAAAACAACATACCCCTAGTGACATAATTTCTTTAGGAAGTTCATGCCTCCTAAAACACGCCCAAACAGCCAAAAACTAGGGACCAAGTATTCAAATGCCTGAGACTACAGGAGACATGTCACACACTCATACCACCACAGGATGACTATTGAGGGAAGCACTGAACCAGTAGGAGGGAGTCATGGGATCTGGGATGTCACTACAGAAGGAAGACCAACATGAAAAAGGGAAGAGTGGAGAGATGGCTTAGCAGTTAAGGGAACTGGCTGCTCTTCCAGAGGACCTGGGTTTGATTTCCAGATCCACATGTTGTCTCACGATTATCTGTAACTCCAGCCCTAACGGTATATGATACCCTCTTCTGACTTCTGCAGGCACCAGGCATGTATGTGGTACACAAACATATGTGAAGGCAAAATACCTATACATATAAAAGTAGAGTGAATGAAAATGCCATAATGAATCTCACTTTGTATGCTAAGTTTTAAGCCTCATAATGTATCTGTATGTTCAACATCTGTATATTTGTATAGTTTCTGTGTTTTTTGTTGTTGACTTCTAGTTTTATTTCCTCTATGTATTATGAAATAAACTGTATTGTTTTGAATTTGTAAAGATTTAATTTGCAGAGAAAACCAACACATGTGGTATATTTTAGAAGAGATCCCATAGGGTGCCAAGAAGAATGTGTATGCCATTCCAATTTACTAAAGTATTCTGTAGGTATCTGTTAAATCCAGTCTAGGTATCGTCTAGTCCAAATCTGATATTTCTTTGATAATTTTAGTTTATATGATGTGATGCTTTATGTGGGTTGCCAACAAGACCTATAATGAAGAAAGGGAGCCTATGGGCATGCCTTTGACTGATTATCTAGATTTAGTTATCCTCTGTGTGTGTCTGTCAGAATATATTGACTGGCTCACCTGAGTTGGGAAGACTCACCCTAAGTGTGGTAGGTACAATTTCATGGCCAGAGGTCCTGGACTAAATTAAAAATGAAGACACCTGAATAACAACATTCATCTCCCTCTGCTTCCTGATTGTACATGCACAATTACTAACTGCCTGCAGCCCCTGTGGCCACAACTTCCCTGCTGTTTTAGACTGTACCCTGGGAATAGTGAGCCAATATAAACTCTTTATTTCTTATGTTGCTTTTCTCAGAGTACTTTATGATAGAAATCAAGCAAATAACCAATACAGATAATCTAATTACTGATGAGAATGTGGTATTGAAATCACTGATTATTTTTATGAGGACCTATATGACATTTTCTATTAGTGTTTATTGTATAAAATTGAGTGCACCAAGATTTGGTATCTGTGTGTTTATAATACTCATATATCCTTGACAGATTAGTAAAAATTCACTTTTACTAAAATTTACTATACATTTACTAAAATTTAGCTACCTATTCTAACTAATTTTGATTTGAAGTCTACTTATTCATAAACCAAAATAGTTTTATTGGCTTGTTTCATATCTACACACTTGTTAGCTAGTCATCTATCATTTTGCTCTTTGTCTATAAGTGGTTGTACCAGTGAACTGTGCCTCTTTGAGACAACAAGACAATTGATTCTAGTTTCAATCCTGCCATCTAGTCTTCATCTCATTATGGGTGAGTTAAAGTTATTTATATTTATAGTTGTTATTAAAAGATGTTTAACAATTCTTATGATTTTGTTGTTTCTCTTTTTGGATTTTTTATATTACTATTTTCTGCTTCTTTTTCTCTTATTTTGAGGTTTACTGCTTTACTGCGTTATACTTGATATGTTATTCCATAGCTCTTCCTTGTTCATGTACTCCTCCAATACAACACTTTCTGTGCTTTCATGATTAAAACTGTCACCATGTTCTATGTGGTGTATGAGGTTCTTATTTGTATGGGTTGTTTTCATTGGTTGAATGAAGAAACTGCCTTGGCATTTTGATAGGGCAGCACTTAGGTAGGCAGAGAAGACAGAACTGAATGCTGGGAAGAAGTGCAGGGAGAGAGTTGCCATGAAGCTGCCAGATCAGACATGCTGAATCTTTCCCAGTAAACCATGACCTCATGGTGACATACAGATTATTAGAAATAGGTTGACTCAAGATGTGAGAGGTAGCCAATAAGAGGCTAGAACTAATGGGCCATGCAGTGTTTAAATGAATACAGTTTCTATGTGATTATTTCAGGTGTAAGATAGCAGGGTGGCTGGGACCAAAAGCAGTCCCACTCTCCCCAACAACATCTATGTGTTTGCCTTGAATGTCCTTATTACTTTGTAAGTAATCTCTTTGGGCTGCTAGTCACACATTTCTAGAACTTCAAAGACGACATTCTGTGCTTTTCTGGATTTAAAGAATTCCAGTGAGATATCTGATGCTATTGTGCTGTTTCTGCCTTTCTATTTAAGTGTTCTGTTATTTGCTCTGCACTATTAATATTCTGTCCTTTATTGTATTTTTGAAATCTTAAGCATGCTATGCTACGGAGAGGTTCTTCTCTGCTCATACCTATTTGGAATCCAAATGCATCTCGTGTTTGAATATTCATTTCTTTCTATAAACCTCAAGAAATGTCTGTTTTAATTTCATTGAATACATTCCAAGTGCCTTTAGTTTTTAATCCCATCTTCTCCATTTAACACTTGGATATTTAAGGTTTTGTTTATCTTATCTTTTTTAAAGTAAATTT
Organism: Alexandromys oeconomus; assembly: GCA_963919705.1. Lineage (NCBI taxonomy): Eukaryota > Metazoa > Chordata > Mammalia > Rodentia > Cricetidae > Alexandromys > Alexandromys oeconomus. The sequence continues at coordinate 165,769 of CAWTZB010000091.1, read as the reverse complement.
ATTTGTTTATTTTACATCTTGGCCACAGTTGTCCCTCCCTCCTCTTCTTTTAGTTCCTCCCCCCACTCCCTTATGCTTCCCATGTTTAACCCACTCCTTCTCTGTTTCTCTTCAGGAAAGGGCAGATCTCCCATGAATATCAACAGAACATGGCATGTAAGACTAAACAGCACTTCATCATGTGCTTAGGTTGGGCGAGAAAAACCCACTATGAAGAGTACTAGCAAAAGCTAGCAAAGGTGTTAGAGACAGAACCTTTTCCCACTTTTAGGAGTCTGAAAAGCAGACCAAGCTACACAACTGTAACACATGCAAAGTGCCTAGGTCAGTCCCATGCAGGGTCCCTGGTTGTTGGTTCAGTCTCTATGAGCCCAGATTCATTTATTCTGTTTTTCTTGTGGTGTCGTTGATCCCTTGGGCTCCTACAATCATTTCTCACCCTCTTGTGCAGGATTCCCTGAGTTCTGCCATTCCCTGAGTTCAAACATTAGTTTGGTTGTGGGTCTGAATCTGTTTACATCAGTTGCTGGACAAAGACTCTTTGATGACAATTGGTCTAGGTACCAATCTGGTTACAAGAGATGGCCAGTTCAGGCTATATATCCACTATTGCTAGTACTCTTGCATGTGGTCAGCCTTGAAGAGTCCTGTGAGATTCATTGTGCCAGGTTTTTACCTGACCCTGAAATTTTTCCCATTTCCTGTGGTCTCTTTCAGTACTCTTTCCCTTTCCCCAACCTGATTGCTCATGTGTTCCTTCCCTACCTGCAAAATTTCTTCTACTGCCCTTCCCAGGGAGATCTAGGGGCCTCCCCTGCCATGAACCCTCCTTGTTACTTAGTCTCTTTGGATATGTGGGTTGTAGCATTGTCATCTGGTATCTTTTACGAGGTATAGATATGTTACATTTGTTTATGCTGTGGAAGGTTACTTCAACTATATAAATATGTGTCCTATGTTTCTGCTGTATTTGTTAATGATGTAAAGAGATGTTACATTTGTTTTTTCTGCATTGGTTTAATTATATAAAAATGTTGCTGTTTCACCTTGCCTGCCTTGACCTAGTAAAAAGCTGAGTGCCATTAGCTATGCAGGAGAGGGATAGGTGGAACTGATAGACAGAGAGAATAAATTGGAGAAATCTAGGCTCAAAAAGAAGGAGAAGAAGAGGAGAGAGAAGAAAACAAGAAGGAGAGATGTTTCTAGAGTGAGAAACCAGGCAGCCACCAGACAGACAGACATAGAAACAGCAAGAAAGTAAGATATACAGAAAGTAAGGTAAAAATTCCTCAGAAAAATTGTAGATGATGACAAAGAGATTAAAATAATAAATAAGATAAGGCCATCATTCATAAAAAATAAGAAGCTTCTGTGTCATTATTTGGGAGTTCCTCAATGGTCCAAAAGAAAAACACTGACAAAGTTATCCTTTACTTCACATAAAATATACAATTATGGGTGCGTATATACCATGGTTCTCTTTCTAGGTCTGGATTACCCCCACTCAGGATGATTCTTTTTCTAGTTCCATCCATTTGCCTGGAAGTCAAGTGGCAATTTCTCAGAAAACTGGGAATCAATCTACCAAAAGACACAGCACATTCCCAAAAGATGCTCAACCATACTATAAGGACATTTGCTCAACTATGTTCATAGAAGTGTTATTTGTAATAGACAGAACCTCAAAGCAGCCTAGATGCCCTTCAACTGGTGAATGGATAAATAAAATGTATTACATTCATACAATAGAGTATCAATCAACTTATTTTACCCTTTAACAGATTTTATTTTGACTTACTGGACATTATTTTCCTGTTGCAAGAAGAGGGCTGCTTGTTTGTCCTGGCCACCTGGATAGCTTAGCCCTGAAATAACCACAGAGAAACTGTGTTAATTAAATCATTGCTTGGCCCATTAGTTCTAGTTTCTTTTTGGCTAATTCTTACATCTTAATTTATCCCATTTCTATTAAACTGTGTACCGCCACATGGCAGTGTCTTACCAGGTAAAATTCCTAGTGTCTGTTGCTGACAGATCCATGACATCTCTCTGACTCTGGTTTATTTCTCCCAGTATTCAGTTCCATTTTCCCCACCTACCTAAGTTTTGCCCTATCAATAGGCCATGTCAGTTTCTTTATTCATCAAGCAAGAAAAGCAACACAGTCAATAGGCCCTCCCACACCATTTCCCCTTTTCTGTTTAAACAAAAAGGAAGACTTTAACATAGTAAAACTACATATAACAAAACAGGTATCCAACAAAAAGTACATTTACAATATTTATATTTAATTTATCTTTTATAATAACTAAGAAAAACTATAACTATATCTATAAATTCTCCAATTCCATCTAAGACTTCAGAAGAATATAATATTACCTAAGTAAACAGGAAGTACATTGTAATCAATTTCCAAAACTCTAGAAATGACAGAGACATCTCGCTGCCTGGATAGTCACCCAAAGTTTTTCTGTACCATTGCAGCATCCAGCTTCAGCCTACAAGCCCATAGTATCTGGCAGACTTTTCATGAAGCAGGAACCCTGAAATATCATGTCACCTTTAGGCAAATTCAGCAGTCATTTCTCTGCATGTCTAGTTACGCCGTCCAGGCAAGAGCAGTTTCCTGCCCAAATGGCTAACCAACTCCATAAGGAGCCTATTTGATGCCCATTTTTCTCTTGAAGTAGCCTGGTGCTACCAGAAGCAGATGTGTCTCACTGTAATGAAAAGTCTTAAATTCTTAAACATATAAATTGACCTGTTCTAAAGGTCTCTGAAAGATTTGAAGAATACCTATCTAACTGAAGTATACCTCTATACATCTAGAAAATCTAACTAACATGACAAGCTTGACTATTATAGATGATTATCTATTAACCTATATTTCTTAATTATACATTACCTTTTTTAAATGAACTACACAATCACAATACCTTAATCAAGAGCAGAAATATACATATAACAAAATTGACCCTTAAATTGTATTAGTAAACCAAGATCGTACCAATGCATATTATTTATATCTATATCATATCCCCCTTTAAATGTAAAAGAACATTTATAAACAATATTTGGTAAACCATCTTAAATGCCATATTTTGTAGATCTCTGAAGTGTTTGTCTATATAAACTATATCTCTGTTTGACCATGAAATCATACCTAACATTACTATATTTTGATTGCAATAGGTGACAAACTACTAACATGAATTTCTTTATTATCTTAAACAGTTTGTAATAATAACTTTCAAGGACTAGAAATTTGCATTCCATTGTTAAATGAAGTGCATAGGTATAATAAGAATATAATAATATACTTAGACAAGAATAGAAAGGAAGGCACAGTATGTTCTAAAAAATAACCCTAAATTTGTATCAATATACAAGAATATCTAAAACAAGAGAAACATACACACAGTATAACAAAATAATCTCAAATTTGTATTAACATACGAAAATCCATACCAATGTAAAATATTTAAGATAAATAATTTTCTTTTTGGTTTCCCCAATACCTCACTTTCACTTTCATAAGTCCTAACAACCACTAATCTCTTCTCCAGGTCTGTGATTTTCACGTTAAAATGTTATATATCTAGAATTCTCCAGTATGTAACATTTGAAAATTGACTTTGTAGTTATTTTTTATTGCTTTATAAATAATACCATTCAAAGTTTCCACTTCCTCTCCTCCTCCCATTTCCCACCTGCTCCCCCCTCCCCCTCCCCCTCCCATCCTAAAAGAAGGCAGGGTGCTCTGCCCTGTGGGAAGTCCAAGGACCTCTCCCTCCATTCAGGCTTAGAAAGGTATGCATCCAAATAGACTAGGATCCCCAAAAGCTAGTACATGCAGTAGAGACAAATCCCAGTGCCATTATCTTTGGCTTTTCAGTCTCCCCAAGTGCCAGCCACATTCAGAGGGTCCACTTTGATCCCATGCTTATTCAGTCCCAGTCCCAGTCCTAGCTAGCTTTGTTGAGCTCCCATTAGATCAGGCACACTGTCTCAGTGGGTGGACCAACCCCTCGTGGTCTTGACTTCCTTGCTCATATTCTCCCACCTTCTGAAGTTATTTGTTTGCACTTTCTATTTACTCAGTTAATATTATTTCCTTCTCAGGTCTCTGATGAAGTTGAAGAGTAGATATAGTTAAAATTATCCTTGTTACCAAATACAGAAAAGAAATGCACAAAATAGGTGTAAGGTACATGAGGTTGAGAGACATAAAAAGACAGTTTTATGTTGGTAATGGAACTTAGGCTAGAAAGTGAATTAGATATAAAACTTGGACTTACTAAGACAGGATAGATAATGGAGAATTTTCTGTTAATTTCCAAATGCAAATAGACCGGACATTGCTAATGTAATTCTTGCTTGTACATATCTAAATATAGTTATTGTACTTAAAAACAATATTTGGGAATATGGGTGTAGTTTTGTCCAAACTGCTTCCTACTGTTTGGGGGCACTATTAATCAGGCCTTTTATGGTATATTCTCTGTGCTAGGTTCATCTCAGTCAGTAGTTGGGCAAAGTAATTTTTTGAGGATGTTCACAGTGACCTTTCGGGGGGGGGGGGGGGGCTTGGTCTATCAAACTACATTTGTCTGGAAGTATTCCACAGGCTCTCATCTTCTGTGGAAACAAAAGAAAAAACCTCTTTTCAAGAGCAACACATCCTTAGGCTCAAATTTTGAAATCAAGATTATCTTATAATATACATTCTGGTTTAGCTTAGCAGCCCATACAATGAAATGTCTCTCTGTACTTAGCTCCTTCATAGTCAGAAATTTCAAAGAAAACACAAAGATATACATAATCCAGAGTCTATGAATTTTCCATTTTTACATGGCTTATTTTTTTACTCCTGTTAAGCTATAACTATCTGTACTCTGTCTCTTTTTGACCTAGAAATGTCACAGCTTAGATTCTTAAGTGCTTAATAATTTCAAAACACAAAGCAAAATGTTCCTAGACAATAAAAAATTACAGACAATACAATAGGACAGATTCACACATAAAAGACCTCTAAATGGGTCACAATGTTGGATAGATATACATAGGCTTGGGAGAAAAAATATAAAAGAAATAAGGTTAATGCTATAAAAAAGATAAAGTCTTTAAAGAGACAAAGTAAATAAAAAAGCCACATAAAAATAAAAAATTCACAGGGGGTCTAAATTATGTATTTTATTATATTTTCTTTAAAATTTTTGACTATGACAAAACTAAGTACAGAGAGACAGTTCATTGTGTAGGCTACAAAACTAAACCAGGATATATTATATATATAATAAAGCTATCTTGACTTCAAAATTTGGGTCTAAGGATATGATGCTTTAAAGAGGGTCTTTCTTTGTTTTCACAGAGGATGACCTATGGATTACTTCTATCCCAATATGGTATGATAGACCACGCCCTCCTAAAAGGTTTCTGTAAACACCCTTAAAAAATTACTACACTCAACTGCCGACTGAGACAAACCTGACACACAGGTTACACCATAAAAGCCCTGATTAACAGCACACCTTATACAACAGGAAAAAAGTTTAAAAAATAACTATGTCCATATTCCCAAATATTGTTTATAAATGTTCTTTTACATTTAAAGGGGGATATTATATAGATATGCATAATTTACATTGGTATAAATTTTGCTTTATTGGTATAAAGTTAAGTTCAATTTTGTTATATGTATATATGTTTCTGTACTTTATTGGGGTATTGTGATTATGTAGTTCATTTAAAAATGTATAAGTAGGAAATATATGTTGTTGATTGATAATCATCAGTAATAGTCAAGATTTTAATCATTTTAGTTAGATTTTATAAGTATATAGAGATATATTTCAGTTAAATAGGCATTCTTCATATCTTTCAAAGACTACAAAATGTGACATTTAATGTTTTAATAACTTAGGACTTTTCATGACAATGAAACACGTCTGCTCCTGGCAGCACCAGTCTACTTCAAGAGGAAGATGGACATCAAAGAGGCTCCTTATGGAGTTGGTTACCCATTTGGGCAAGAAATTGCTCTTACCTGGACTGTTGCATAAACTGGACACAAAGAACCCACAGAGAGAGGACTGCTAAACTTGCCTAAATGTGAGATGATCCTTTGGTGTTCCTGATTCATGAAAGAATCTGTGAGACATTCTACAGGAATGAAAAGACAGTGACTAAACTGTCCTTAAAATTTTCTGCTTCATGGAAACGTCTGCTGGATACTATGGGCCTGAAGGCTGAAGACGGGTGCCCCAATGGTACAGAGGAACTTTGGGGGACTGTACAGGCAGTGAGATGTCTCTGTCATTTCTGGAGTTTTGGAAGTAGCTTATTTCTTGTTTACTTAGGTAATATTATATACTTCTGGAGTATTTGATGGAGTTAAAAATGGTTAGTTATAGTTTTCCTTAGTTATGATAAAAGATAAAATAAATATAAATATTGTAACTGTAATTCTTGCTTGATAACTGTTTTGTTATATGTAATTTTACTATGTTACAGTTAAAGCCTTTCTTTTCTGTTTAAACAGAAAATGGGGATATGATTTAGGAGGATCTTCTGTCTATGTGTTACTTTCACTGGATAAATAAAAAAGCTGCCTTGGCCTTTTGATAGGCTAGTTCGTAGTTGGGTGGAGTAGACAGAACAGAATTCTGGGAGGAAGAAAGCAGAGTCAGGCAGACACCATGAAGCTCTGGCCCAGGATGGACATAGGTTAGATTCTTCCTGGTAAGCCACAACCCCATGGTGATACACGGATTATTAGATATGGGTTAAAGCAAGATGTGAGAGTTAGTCAAGAAGAGGCTAGATGTAATGGGCCAGGCCGTGTTTAAATGAATACAGTTTCTGTGCAATTATTTTGGGTAAAGCTAGCCGGGCAACATCACTACACCTTACCTTTTTTTTTTAAGGATTAACTTTATTTTATGACTCTCTATGTTCTTTTTCTTCTCTCTTCCAAGGCTATATACATTTATCCAACAGTATGACCCATCTGTATTCATCTTTATTACATATCTCTATTTCTTTACTGTCCAGGAGCACTTTTTAAAATGCTAAATGCTTCCTTAAAATAAGGCTGTGCCCTTATTAGGTCAAATATGGTAAAGCTCAGCATGGCAGAGCTGCTTGTGCCTCTGAGCCACACACACTGCCCGACGTCCAGGCACAAAGCAAGTACACATTGTATTGAGCAAGCCATTGCACTTTATTCACAAACCCCATCCAAATGCTCTGCCTCCTGCAAGAGCCAGGGGTCATGCTAGCAGCATAGCCCATAAAGCCAACATTTTAAGACTGCATGGCTTTTATTCTTTTTCTATGACTGAGTCAGGAAAATTTCTCTTAAGGGAACTGTGTCACGCCACCCGCAAACAGCAAAATGCTGTGTTAAACTCTGTGTTTTTGTGTGTAAAATTAAGCTCTCTCAGGTTTTTAAGTGGATTTAGTCCATCATGTTGGGCACCAATTCTTGTAAGGAGAGGGCTGCTTGTTTGTGCTGGCCACCTGGCTATCTTAGCCCCAAAATAACCACACAGAAACTGTATTAATTAATACAGTTGCTTGGCCCATTAGTTCTAGTTTCTTATTGGTTAATTCTCACATCTTAGTTTATCCCATTTCTATTAATCTGTGTATTGCCAAGTGGCATTTTCATGCTTGGTTTTTTGTTGTTGTTGTTTGTTTGTTTGTGGTTTTTCATTTGTTCTCTTTTGACTTTTGGACTGTAGTATTTTTAGTCCGGATTTTTTTTTATTTGCTTTCATTAAACTATATATTTTTCTTCACTCTTCTCCCTTCCTCCCTCCTTCCCTTCTACTGTCTCCCCTTATCCCCACACTCCCAATTTAGGATCTTTTTTTCCTACTATCCATGTAGATAAAATACATGTATGTCTCTATTAGGGTCCTGTTTATTGTCTAGATTCTCTAGGATTGTGAATTGTAGGCTGATTTTTCTTTGCTTTATATCTAAAAGCCAATTAGGAGGAGTGCATTATGGTATTTGTCTTTCTGGATCTCAGATATTTCACTCACAATGATGTTTTCTAGATCCACCCATTTGTCTAAAAATTTCAAGATATTGTTATTTTTTTCCTACTGTTTAGTACTCCATTGTGTAAATGTACCACATCTTCTTTAACCACTGTTTGGTCAAGAGGCATTAGGTTATTTCCAGGTTCTGGCTATGACGAATCATGGTGCTATGAACATCATTGAGTGCATGTCTTTGTGGTATGATTGAGTATCCTTTGGGTCTTGAGGTAAGTTGTTTCCTAATTTTCTGAGAAATTACCATACTAATTTTCAAAGCAGCTGCACCAGTTTGCACTCCCACCAACAATGGAGGAGTGTTTCATTTACATCAGATCCTCTCCAGCATAAGTTGTCATCAGTATTTTTTAACTTGTCCATTCGTACACCTCTAAGATGGAATCTCAGAGTTGTTTTGATATGTATTTCTCTGATGTCTAAGGATGATGAACATTTCCTAAAGTGTCTTTCAGTCATTTTAGATTCCTCTGTTGAGAGTTTTCTGTTTAGGTCTATATCTCATTTTTTTTTGGATTATTTGTTCTTTTGATGACCAATTTCTTGAGCTCTTTTTATATTTTGGAGATCAGCCCTCTGTCTGATATGTGGTTGATGAGGATCTTTACCCATTCTGTATGCTGTTGTTTTGTCTTGTTAACCATGCCCTTTGCTGTACAGAAGCTTCTCAGTTTCAGGAGATCCAATTTATTAATTGTTTCTCTCAGTGTCTGTGTTATTGGGGTTGTATATAGGAAGTGGTCACCTGTGCCAATGTGTTCAAGTGTACTTGCCACTTTCTCTTCTATGAGGTTCAGTGTGGTTGATTTTATGTTGAGGTCTTTGATCCCTTTTGACTTGAGTTTGTGCATAGCAATAGATATGGATCTATGTTCTTGTTTCTACATGGTGATATCCAGTTACACCATCAGCATTTGGTTAATAATCTTTCTTTTTTCCATTTTATATATTTTGCTTCTTTTTCAAAGATCAGGTATTTGTAAGTGTATTGATTGATATCCCAGTCTTCTCTTCTATCCCATTAGTCCTCCTGCCTGTTTTTATGCTAACACCAGACTGTTTTCAATATTGTAACTCTGTAGAAAAGTGTGAAGTCAGGGATTGTGATGCTTCGAAAAGTTCCTTTATTGTACATTATTGTTTTGCCTATCAGGGGATTTTTTTTTTTTTTGCTTTTCCATACGAAGCTGAGGATTGTTCTTTTTAGATCGTGAAGAAATTTTCTGGGATTTTGATAGGCATTGCAGTGAATCTACAGATTGCTTTTGGGAAGACTGCCATTTTTACTATGTTAATTCTACCTACACAAGATCATGGGAGATCATTCCGTTTTCTGATGTCTTCTTCAATGAAACAAAGTTCTTGTCATAGAGGTCTTCCACTTGTTCAGATAGAGTTATGTCACGATATTTTACGTTATTCCAGCCACTGTGAATGTTGATATTTCTCTGATTTCTTTCTCAGCCCATTTTTCAATCTGTTTGATGGAAGACTGATTTTTTTTTCAACCTCATCTTGCTACATTATGGAAGATGTTTACGACTTATAAAAGTTTCTTCGTAGAATTTTTGGGGTCACTTATGTAAACAATCATATCATCAGCAAGTAGTGAGATTTTGACTTCTTTTCTAATTTTCCTTCCCTTATCTCCTTTTGTTAACTTATTGTTCTAGCTAGAACATGAAGTACCATATTGAATAGATACAGAGAGAGTGGACAATCTTTTCTTGTTTCTGATTTCAGTGGGATAACTTTGAGTTTCTCTCCATTTAGCTTGATGTTGGCTGTTGGCTTGCTGTGTATTGCCTTTATTATGTTTAGATATGTTCCTTGTACCCCTGCTCTTTCCAAAATCTTTATCATGAAGGGATGTTGTATTTTGTCAAAGGCTTTTTCATCATGTAATGAGATGATCATGTGTCTTTTTTTTTTCAGTTTGTTTATATGGTGGATTACATTGACAGACTGTCATATGTTGAACCATGCCTGCATCTCTGTGATGAAACCACCTATTTAGTTATAGTGAATGATTTTTCTGATGTCCTTTGGGATTCAGTTTGCCAGTATTTTGCTAAGTATTTTTGCATGAATATTCATGAGTGAGATTGATCTGTAATTCTTTTTCTTAGTGATGTCTTTGTGTGGTTTGAGTATCAGGGTAATTGTAACCTCATAAAAAGAGTTTGGCAGGTCTTTCTTACACACGACCCCCCCCCAAGCCTGCTTGATCTGCAAGGTCCTCTGCTCAGGAACAGTTTTCTGCTCCTACACTAAGGCTACCCACCCAGAGAGGTGAATGCTTGCCTACCGGGCAGGCCTCAAGGACCCCCAAAGGGAGTGTGGGCACCTTCAGTTTGCCCAACAGCTTCTCTGTCTTCTACTCGACCCCGCCCTGCCCTCCAAGTTTGCCCGTTTGTCCACGGGTCATTGGATTACCAGGCGTCCATGTTTCGGTGCTGACAATTTTCATCTGGATGGGAAAGGTTCCTGCTTCTACACTGAGGAGATACACCCAGAGAGTCAGTCACAGCAAAGTCTGGACCAAGACACTAGGACTCTCCTGGCTCCACTTGAAGGAAGAAATGGGCAGGCGCCAATGCAAGAATTCCTGCAACAACCTGAAAGGCAACATGACATCACCAGAATCCAGGGATCCCAAAACAAGAAGAATTGTACACCCTACTCCAGAAGAATTAGAAGAAATCGACTCAAAAGTGAATTATATGTAATTAATAGAGGACCTTAAACAGGAGGTGAAAAACTGCCATAAACAATTAGAGATTACAAACAGAAAGGTAGAGGAAGTGAATAAATCGCTCAAAGATACCCAAGAAAACCAAGAGAAACACGAAAAAGCAATCAAACAGGTAAGGGAAGCAGTTCAAGACTTGAAGAATGAAATGGAAGTAATGAAGAAAACACAAACCGAGGGAAGGATGGAGATGGAAAATCTAGGTAAACGAACAGGAACTACAGAGACAAGTACTACCAACAGATTACAAGAGATAGAAGAAAGAATGTCAGACACTGAAGATACCATAGAGAAAATAAACACACTGATCAAAGAAAACAGCAAAACCAACAAATTCTCATCACAAAACATTCAGGAAATCTGGGACACAATAAAAACACCAAACCTAAGGATTATAGGGGTAGAAGAAGGAGAAGAAGTACAGCTCAACGGTCCAGAAAATATATTTAATAAAATTATAGAAGAAAACTTTCCCAACCTAAAGAAAGATATTCCTTTGAAGGTTTAAGAAGCATACAGAACACCGAATAGACTGGACCAAAAAAAAAAATCTCCTCACCATATAATAATCAAAACACAAAACATACAGAATAAAGAAAGAATATTAAGAGCTGCAAAGAAAAAAGGCCAAGTTACTTATAAAGGTAAACCTATCAGACTTACACCTGACTTCTCTATGGAAACCATGAAAGCCAGAAGGTCCTGGATAGATGTACTTCAGATACTAAGAGACCATGGATGCAAGCCCAGACTACTATACCCAGCCAAGCTTTCGTTCACTATAAATGGAGAAAACAAAATTTTCCAGGATAAAAATTCTTGCATTGGCACCTGCCAATCTCTTCCTTCAAATGCTCTCAAATGGATCTTCTGGTACAGGATGAGGGCCAATTGCTGGCCAGAGGCCTAGCAGACAAATAGACTAGCTTGTTCCCTGCAGGCTTAGTGGAACAAAGGAATTCCCGCCCAGTTGAACTCACCACCTTGTCCCACCCAAAAGAGGCTGAACTGGGGGATCTTATGACCCCGAAGAAGGAAAGAGGTGCCTGGGCACAAGTTGGTATGGGATTGGTAGAGAAAGGCAGTAGCCGGGGAGAGAAGCCCTTGCAGAATGACCAGAAAGTTTAGGGGGTTGAGGAATTCTTTACACCTATTCCTGGGTTTGTCTGGCCAGTAAGGAACACACTCACCCCTCCTTCTCCATTCCAAAGAGCAATCAGGGTTCCCTGCCCTGTGGGAAGTCCAAGGTCCTCCCCCCTCCATCCAGGACTAGGAAGGTGAGCATCCAAACAGACTAGGCTCCCACAAAGTCAGTATATGCAGTAGCATCAAAACCCAGTGCCATTGTCCTTGGCTTCTCAGTCAGCCCTCCTTGTCAGCCTTGTTCAGGGAGTCAGGTTTGATCACATGCTCCATCATCCAGCTGGCCTTGGTGAGCTCCCATTAGATCAGCCCCATCGTCTTAGTCTGTGGGCGCACCCCTAGTGGTCCTAATTTCCTTGCTCACTTTCTCCCTCCTTCTGTTCCTCATTTGGACCTTTGGAGCTCAGTCCAGTGTTCCAATGTGGGTCTCTGTCTCTACCTTCATCCATCGCTAGATGGAGTTTCTATGGTGATATTCAAGATATTCTTCAGTATGGCTATTGGATAGGGACATATCAGGCTCCCTCTCCTCAGCTACCCAAGGAACAAGCTGGGGACATCTCCATGGACACCCAGGAACACCTCTAAAGTCAAGTCTCTCACCAACCGTAAAATGGTTCCCTTAATTAAGATATATACTTTCCTACTCCCATATCCACCGTGCCTCCCTCCCAACCGTCCTATTCCCCCAAGCTCTCCCCATCCTCCCCTTCTCACTTTTTTGTTGAAATAAGGAGCGGCGGGGCTGCGTCCCCAACACCCCGGCCGCTTGGCTAGCTTATGCCCAAAATAACAACACACAAACTGTATTCATTTAACTGCTTGACCCATTTCTATCTAGCCTCTTCTAGGCTAACTCTCACACCTGGACTAGCCCATTTCTAGTAATGTGTGTAAGCACCCCAAGGTGCGCTTACCGGGAAGATTCTAGCCTAAGTCCATCATGGGTTGGAGCTGCCTGGGAGAGCAGAGCATGGCGTCTCTGCTCCAGAGAGCAGAGCTGTCCGGTCCCTCTCGAAGCAGAGCAGAGTCTGACCTCACTTCCTCTTCCGCCCAGCATCCTATTCTGTTTACTCCTCCCACCAATGCTTTAACCTATCAGGGCCAGCCAAGCAGTTTCTTTATTGCTCAATGACCTTCCTCCATCACTTTTTTCATCCCCATTTCCCCTTATCCCCACCCCATCCCCACCCCCAAGTTTCCAATTTTTGCATGGCAATCTTGTCTCATTCCAATATCTAGGAGGATAACTATATGTTTTTCTTTGGGTTCACGTTCTTATTTAGCTTCTCTAGGATCTCTTATTATAGGTTCAATGTCTTTTTTTTATAAAGGAAAACATTTAATTGGGGTGGCTTACAGTTCAGAAGTTTAGTCCATTATCATCATGACAGGACATAACAGCATGCAGGGGGACTTAACAGCATGCAGGCAGACATGGAGGTGGAGAAGTAGCTGAGAATCCTACATCTTGATCCACAGGCAACAGGAAATGAACTGTGACACTGAGCATCACTTAGGAATAGGAGACCTCAAAGCCTGCCTCCACAATGACACACTTCTTCCAGCAAGGTCATGCCTACTCCAGCAAGGTCCTATGCCAACAAGGCCATACCTCCTAATAGTGCCACTCCCTTTGGGGACCATTTCCTTTCAAACCACCACACATCATGACTTTTCTTCTAATTTTACTCTTTGTACATTCTCACTGTTAGTACAGAACCACAGGATCTCATAGGGTGACTTGAGGAGAATCATAGATAAACCAATAAAGGGAAAGGCCCGCTGAGGGTACGCATGGCAGCAATGGCACGTGTCCATAGGAAGCTTATTCAGTTTCAGCAGAGAACTAGATACACTGGTGAGGAGTAAGGAGGAATCCCAACAAACAAACAAAGCCAGGAAAGGCAATTTTCAGAAAAATATGTAGCCAATGTTGCAGGTCATTTCCTAGACAGAGAGGATCATGAAAATAATAAATAATGAATTGCATGATTTTCTCTTAATTCTCATGGCAACGATAATTTTGCTCCCTCTGTTTCAAGGTTTCTCTCTCCAAGGGCAGAATGGCATTTCTGTGAAAGTGATCTTTTCCCCTTTCAGATAATTTGTTCCAGTTTCAGTTGATTGATTAGTCACAGGTTTCAGTTTTCGTCCATGAACTGAAATACTAATTTTTGACAGCGGTCAATCATCTGACTCTGCTTTATGTCTAGAGACCAGAGCTCTGATATTCCTTGACTCTGAAAATACCATGCTTCTCTGGAATCTTCTTGCCCAGATGCACAACTTTCATTTGTCTTTAATAGTCTACTATCAAACCTCCTCTCTTTATGGTAGACTGCTGTGGCTGTCCTCGCACCCCCAGGGCTGTCTTCATGAGCACGGCTGGGGTTGTATTGTCTTGTCTCCTTCATCACCTAACTCAAAAGTTATTCATGCTCTACCTTTCAAAGACCCATTCTTTAGTCTTCAAGGTAAGTGTCACAGCAGAGTTGATGAGAGATTAGTGTGAGCATCATGTCTCCTCCTTGGGAATGTTGGTTCCTTTCCGTGTTCTTTAATTTTTATTTTTATTTATTTATTTATTTATTTATTTATTTATTTATTTATTTATTAAAGATTTCTGTCTCTTCCCCACCGCCGCCTCCCCTTTCCCTCCCCTTCCCCCAATCATGTCCCCCTCCCTCGACAGCCCAAAGAGCAATCAGGCTTCCCTGCCCTGTGGGAAGTCCAAGGACCACCCACCTCCATCCAGTTCTAGTAAGGTGAGCATCCAAACTGCCTAGGCGCCCACGAAACCAATAGGTACAGTAGGATCAAAAACCCATTGCCATTGTTCTTGAGGTCTCAGTAGTCCTCATTGTCCGCAATGTTCAGCGAGACCGGTTTTAACCCAGGCTTTTTCATACTCAGGCCAGCTGGCCTTGGTGAGTTTCCAATAGAACATCCCCATTGTCTCAGTGTGTGGGTGCACCCCTCTCGGTCCTGAGTTCCTTGTTCGTGCTCTCTCTCCTTCTGCTCCTGATTTGGACCTTGAGATTTCAGTCCGGTGCTCCAATGTGGGTCTCTGTCTCTGTCTCCTTTCATCGCCTGATGAAGGTTAATATTCAGGAGGATGCCTATATGATTTTCTTTGGGTTCTCCTTCTTATTTAGCTTCTCTAAGAACCCGAATTATAGGCTCAATGTCCTTTATTTATGGCTAGAAACCAAATATGAGTGAGTACATCCCATGCTCCTCTTTTTGGGTCTGGCTTACCTCACTCAGGATAGTGTTTTCTACTTCCACCCATTTGCATGAAAAATTCAAGATGTCATTTTTTTTTTTTTTACTGCTGAGTAGTACTCTAATGCGTACATATTCCACACTTTCTTTATCCATTCTTCCATTGAGGGGCATCTAGGTTGTTTCCAGGTTCTGGCTATTACAAATAATGCTGCCATGAACATAGTTGAACAAATGCTTTTGTAGCATGATAGAGCATCTCTTGGATATTGCTGGATCCTGGGGTAGGTTGATCCCGAATTTGCTGAGAAACCATCACACTGATTTCCAAAGTGGTTGCACAAGTTTGCATTACCACCAGCAATGGATGAGTGTTCCTCTTACTCCACATCCTCTCCATCGAAGGCTATCATTGATGTTTTTGATTCAAGCCATTCTGCCAGGTGTAAGATGGTATCTCAAAGTTATATTCATTTGCATTTCCCTGATCACTAAGGAGGTTGAGCATGACCTTAAGTGTCTTTTGGCCATTTGAACTTCTTCTTTTGAGAATTCTCTGTTCAGTTCAGTGCCACATTTTTAATTGTGTTAATTAGCATTTTAAAGTCTACTTTCTTGAGTTCTTTATATATTTTGGAGATCAGACCTTTGTCTGATGTGGGGTTGATGAAGATCTTCTCCAAATCAGTAGTTGTCATTTTGCCTTTATGACAGGGTCCTTTGCTGTACAGAAGCTTCTCAGTTTTAGAAGGTCACATTTATCCAATGTTGCCCTTATTGTCTGTGCTACTGGGGTTATATGTAGGAAGTGGTCTCCTGTGCCCATGTGTTGTAGCCTACTTCCCACTTTCTCTTCTATCAGATTCAGTGTGTTCAGGCTGATATTGAGGTCTTTAATCCATTTGGACTTGAGTTTGTGCATGGTGATAGATATGGTTCTATTTTCATTCTTCTACAGGTTGACATCCAGTTCTGCAAGCACCATTTGTTGAAGATGCTTTCTTTCTTCCATTGTATACTTTTAGCTCCTTTGCCAAAGATCAGGTGTTCATAGGTTTGTGGGTTAAAATCTGGGTCTTGTACTCGATTCCATTGGTCAACATCTTTGTTTTTGTGCCAATACCAAGTTGTTTTAATGACTGTAGCTCTGTAATAGAGTTTGAAGTCGGGGATGGCAATGCCACCAGAAGTACATTTATTGTACAGGATTGTTTTGGCTATCCTGGGTTTTTTGTTTTTCCACATAAAGTTGATTATTGTCCTCTCAAGGTCTGTGAAGAATTTTGTTGGGATTTTGATGGGGATTGCATTGAATCTATAGATTGCTTTTGGTAAATTTGCCATTTTTACTATGTTGATCCTCCCAATCCAAGAGCAAGGGAGATCCTTCCATTTTCTGGTATCCTCTTCAATTTCTTTCTCCAAAGACTTAAAGTTCTTGCCAAATAGATCTTTCTCTAACTTTGGTTAGAGTTACCCCAAGATATTTTATGCTCTTTGTGGCTATCGTGAAAGGTGATGCTTCTCTGATTTCCCTCTCTGTTTCTTTATCCTTAGTGTTTAGGAAAGCAACTGATTTTTTTGGAGTTGATCTTGTACCCTGCCCCATTACAAAAGGTGTTTATCCCCTGTAGGAGTTCTTTGGTAGAGTTTTTGGGGTCGCTTATGTATACTATCATATCATCTGCAAATAACGAAAGCTTAACTTCTTCCTTTCCAATATGAATCCCCTTGATCTCCTTATGTTGTCTTATCGCTATTGCTAGAACTTCCAACACTATATTGAGGAGGTATGGAGAGAGTGGACAGCCTTATCTTGTTCCTGATTTTAATGGGATGGCTTTGAGTTTCTCTCCGTTTAATTTGATGTTAGCTGTCGGCTTGTTGTATATTGCTTTTATTATATTTAGGAATGAACCTTGTCTCCCTATTCTCTCCAAGACCTTTAGGGGTGTTGAATTTGTCAAATGCTTTTTCCGCATCTAATGAAATGATCATATTGTTTTTTTTTCTTTCAGTTTATTTATATGATGGATTACATTGATTGATTTTCATATGTTGAACCAGCCCTGCCTTTCTGGGATGAAGCCTACTTGATCATAGTGTATAATTTTTTGGATGTTTTCTTGGATTTAGTTTGCCAGTGTTTTATTGAGAATTTTTGCATCGATATTCATGAGTGAGATTGGTCTGTAATTCTCTTTCTTGGTTAAGTCTTTGTGTGGTTTTGGTATCAGGGTGACTGTAGCTTCTTAGAAGGAGTTTAGCAATGGCTCTTCTGTTTCTATTTTATGAAACACATTAAGGAGCATAGGTATTAGCTCTTCTTGGAAGTTCTGGTAGAATTCCGAATTGAAACCATCTGATCCAGGGCTTTTTTTTTGGTAGGGAGGTTTCTGATGACAGCTTCTAATTCCTCACGACTCACAGGTCTATTGAAACTGTTCATCTGGTCTTGATTTAATTTTGGTATATGGTACTTACCTAAAAACGTATCCATTTTTTTTCACATTTTGCAATTTTGTGGCATACAGGCTTTTGTAGTAAGGTCTAATGCTTCTCAGAATTTCCTCTGTGTCTGTGGTTATGTCCCCCTTTTCATTTCTAATCTTGTTAATTTGCAGGATCTCTCTCTGCCATTTGATTAGTTTGGACAAGGGCTTGTCAATCTTGATTTTCTCCAGGAATCAGCTTTTTGTTTCACTAATTCTTTGGATTGTTTTCTGTGCTTCTATTTTGTTGATTTTAGCCTTCAGTTTGATTATTTCCAGTCTTCTACTCCTTCTGGGTGAATCTGCTTCTTTTTTTCTAGAACTTTCCGCTGTGCTGTTAAATCTCGAATATGTGCTTTCTCCATTTTCTTTATGTGGGCATTTAGTGCTATGAACTTTCTTCTTAGCACTGCTTTCATAGTGTCCCTCAAGTTTGGGTATGATGTGTCTTTATTTTCATTGAATTCAAGGAAGACTTTAATTTCTTTTATTTTTTCCTTGACCTGGGGGAAGGGGTTAGTAGTTGACTGTTCAATTTCCATGAGTTTGTAGGCTTTTGGTGGTTAGAATTGTTGTTGAATTCTAACTTTATTCCATGGTGATCCGATAGTACACAGGTGGTTACTACAATTTCTTTGAATCTATGGATGTTTGCTTTGTTACCAATTATGTGATCAATTTTTGAGAAGGTTCCATGCGATGCTGAGAAGAAGGTATATTCTTTTCTGTTTGGGTGGAATGTTCTATAGATGTCTGTTAAGTCCATTTGGGTCATTACATCTGATAGTTCTCTTATTTCTCTGTTAAGTTTCTGTCTGGTTGACCTGTCCATTGGTGAGAGAATAGTGTTGAAATCTCCTACTATTAGAGTGCAGGGTTAGATGTGTGCTTTGAGTTCTAGTAATGTTTCTTTTACATATGTGGGTGCTTTTATATTAGGGGCATAGATATTCAGGATAGAGACTTCTTCCTGATGAATTGTTCCTGTTATGAGTATAAAAGTGTCCATCTCCATCTCTTCTGATTAATTTTAGTTTTAAATCAATCTTGTTAGATATTAGTATGGCCACACCCGCTTGTTTCTTTGGTCCATTTGATTGGAAAAACTTTTCCCATCCCTTTACTTTGAGGTAGTGTCTTTCTTTGAGTTTGACGTGTGTTTCTTGTAAACGGCAGAATGTTGGATCCTGATTTTGTATCCATTCTCTTAACCTGTGCCTTTTTATAGGTGAATTGAGTCCATTGATATTAAGTGATATTTATGACCAGTTGATGTGGGAGTGTCATATCAATCTGTTGATTTCATTGGTTGAGCAATAAAGAAACTGCTTGGCTGGCCCTGATAGGTTAAAGCATTGGTGTGAGGAGTAAACAGAATAGAATTCTGGGAAGAAGAGGAAGTGAGGTCAGACCCGACAGCTCTGCTCTCTGGAGCAGAGACGCCATGCTCAGCTCTCCAGGGTAGACGCGATAGCTCTGCGCTCTGTGGCAGACGCGATGAAGCTCAGACCCAGGATGGACTTAGGCTAGAATCTTCCCCATAAGCGCACATTACACACATTATTAGAAATGGGTTAGAAAAATACGTAAGAGCTAGCCAATAAGAAGCTGGAACTAGCCGGGCCACGCAGTGTTTAACAGAATACAATTTGTGTGTTGTTATTTCGGGCATGAGCTAGCAGGCGGCCGGGGTGCTTGGGACGCAGCCCCGCCGCTCTTATTTCAACAACCATTAGTTGTTAACTCCGCTAATTTTTTTTTTTTGGTGGTAGAGTTTGTGTGTTTCCCTTTTTTTGAGTTGTGCTGGTAGAGGGTTGTCAGATGCTTGTGTTATTTTTGGTGTTATTGGCTTCCTTGGTTAGTAAATTTCCTTCTAGTGTTTTCTGTAAGGCTGGGTTAGTGGTTTTGTTTAAATCTGTTTTTGTCCTGGAATATCTTGTTTTCTCCATCGATGGTGAATGCAAGCTTTGCTGGGTATAGTAGTCTGGGCTTGCATCCATGTTCTCTTAGTGTCTGCAGCACATTTATCCAAGACCTTCTGGCTTTCATGGTTTCCTTGAGAAGTCAGGTGTAATTCTGATAGGTTTCGCTTTATATGTTACTTGACCTTTTTCCTTTGCAGCTCTTAATATCTGTTCTTTATTCTGTATGTTTTGTGTTTTGATTATTATATGGCGTGAGGATGCTTTCTTTTGATCCAGTCTATTTGGTGTTCTATATGCTTCTTGTACCTTGATAGGTATATCCTTCTTTAGGTTGCGAAAGTTTTCCTCTATAATTTTGTTGAATATATTTTCTGGGCATTTGAGCTGTAATTCTTCTCCTTCTGCTACCTCTATTATTCTTAGGTTTGGTCTTTTCACTGTGTCCCAGATTTCCTGGATGTTTTGTGTTAAGAATTTGTTGGATTTGTTTTGCTCTTTAATCAGTGAGTTTATTTCCTCTATAGTATCTTCAGTGTCTGAGATTCTTTCTTCTATCTCTTGTATTCTGTTGATAATACTTGTCTCTGTAATTCCTGTTCATTTACCCAGATTTTCCATTTCCAGCCTTCCCTCAGTTTGTGTTTTCTTCATTACCTCCATTTCACTTTTTTAATTTTAGAGATTTATTTTTACGAAAAAGTTGCAAAAATATGACAGAATATTCCCAAATGCCCTGTACCTGGTTGATTCTTTTGTTACTACTTTGAGTGGACGTGCCACAATTGTTGAGCCAATCAATGCATTCCTAATTACTAAATCCATGCTTATTCAGATTTCCTTACCTTTTAGCATTACACTTTAACACTGTACATTACAAAATCCCGGGGGGAGCCTAATTCATATAGCTGTGGTTAGCATTGCTTTCCTATAAGACCGTGTGTGTGTGTGTGTGTGTGTGTGTGTGTGTGTGTGTTGTGTGTGTGTGTAGTTTGTGCTGAGGAATCATTTCTTAGATTTCTAGGGTAAAATGAAATGTTAGTGTCTTGCATCCTTCCCTCCTGTCTTTATCTCAATGGAGTCAACTTTGAGAAGAACATGTGCACACTAGACCATGAAGAGTCTTCCATAGGAAGTTCTTTTCTGAACTAGATCACCTCCGTCAAGGTTGCAGAGAACATCAAGTTCTTCATGGTGTATATTGTTCAGAAGCTTCACAGACATGGTGGCTGTCCTAGTTCTATTGTCAACCTAACACAGTGTCAACTGAGAGGGAAGCCTCTACTGAGAAACTGCCTACATCAGATTAGGAGGTTGGTCTTTGGACACATCTGTGTGTGGTTTCCTTGATTATTAACTCACATAAGAGGTCCTGGTCCGCTGTAGGCAATACCATTCCTAGGGAGGAGGCTCTGGGTTAGATAAAAATACTAGGGAAGCATGAGCCTATGAGCAAGCCAGAGAAGGAAAGAGCAAACAGCGCTCTACTTTCCTCCAGGTCTGCCTTGAGTTCCTGCCCCGATTTCCCCAAAAATGAATGGGGACTTAGACGCCTGTGCCAAATAAACCCTTTCTTCTCTAAGCTGCATTTGTGTTGGAGTGTTTTAGAAAAGCCCCAGAAACTGCTACTGTGGCCCACCCTGTTGGCAGGCACGGGCAAGTGAAGGCACATTCAAGACTAGTCTAGGCTACATAATGAAACACTGAATCAAAAGAGATGGCTCAGAGGTTAAGAGCATTGCCTGCTCTTCCAAAGGTCCTGAGTTCAATTCCCAGCAACCACATGGTGGCTCACAACCATCTGTAATGAGGTGTGGTGTCCTCTTCTGGCCTGCAGGCATACACACAGAACATTGTATACATAATAAATAAATAAATGAATGGATAAATAAATAAATAAATAAATATTAAAAAAAGTAAAACCAAAACCATAGTGATAACCACAAAATGAAAGTGTTAATCCACTCTTAGGAATACAGGTCGCTGAACAACAGTATTCTGCTCTGTCATGGTATGCCAATGCCTTTCTCTGATGTTCATTCTCTACTCTCAGAGCCATAGAAGTCCTCCTGTCTCTTGGGCTTTCTCTAATACTACTGCAGGTATGAAATGGATTGATCTACCATGCCTTCCTTTAAACGGACCATGGAATTGATTTTTCATGTGTGTGGAAAGAGTGAGAGAGAGGAAAACCTCATTTGTATTCTTGGATAACCAGAATCCCAAGACCACGTATTGAAAAGATGGCCAATCCCCTCCATACACTTGAGGTGCTAGCATATCACACAAGACATGTTTTATTCAAAAAGCAGTGACTTTCTCATCAGTGACCTTGGAGGCCAGAAGAAAGTGGTGTCATGTTCGACCAGTATGCTAGAATTAACCAGACCAGCTCGAAACAACAGATATAATTTAATAATTGAAAACAGGGACACTCACATGACCAGGGTAAAGGTTCCTATGTCCAAAAGAGGTCTGAGGAACACTGCAAGAAGAGAGCAAAAGAGAGCAAGGGCAGCTGGATTACCAGGTTTTCTTCCCTGGCCCCAGGCAGCCACACCCTACCAACATGTGATTGGCTGAGCTTCCCCATCAAGAGAGCAACTTCCTCTAAAATGTGGTGACAGAACACATTAACTCAGTCTCTTATCCATTGAAAGCATTCTTCATGCCTGAAGGTGACATAGATGTTTTCAGAAAGAAAGAAAAGAAAGAGTCCTGCAAACAAGGAGAAATACACAAATATAAACAATCAGAAATTCTTCAGGTTGAAGAAAAACTCCAAAAACAACAACATTTTTTGGTGCAAATAAAAACTATCAGAATGCTTGAATCTCATCTTGATACCAATTTCCCTACTTCCACTTTTTTCCTATAAAATATGTACAGGGCCTGGCAAGATGGCCAAGTGCCTACAGATGCCTGTGCCGAAAATGGCGGCCTGAGTTTGCCTCCCTGGGTACACTGAAAAGGAGAGTTGACTGCCCACTACCTCCACGTGTATACTGTGACACACATGCATAAACACGTGCGGACAAAATGTAAAATATATGTGAACGTTTAAAAGCAAATAATTATATTTTAGTTATGTTTAACATATATGCACATGAATTAACTATAGTGTATTGTAGAATAAAGAGCACTAGAAAAGGGCAAATTAGTTTATATTGCTAAAAAGTTTAACTTTTGAAATATCATCTCAACCTGTAACCCATATAGGCCTGAACCTTACTATGTTGCGCTGGCTGGCCTCAAACTCATGTCCAACCCTTTGCTTCCACTTCTTGAGTCCTGGGATTGCAGGGGTGAGACACCACACCTAACATCAGGATTTACTTTCTGAGGAAAGTGGTCAAAAAGCAATGCTCTGTAGACTATAAAATAGTAAGGACATATAATTTATAATTACTAAAACATATCAGAAAGGCTGATGAGAAATGATAGAGTTCTAAAGATAAACATTAACAATAAGAATTAGAGAAACAAAATGTGAGGGGGATAAGAGTGCAAATGACCAAGAGTAGATCGTAACAACAGATACATTAGCTGTTAATGGATCAAACACTACAAATAAAGGATAAATATTTCTGAACAGCTACAAAAGCAAGAAGAATAATATCTCATCTGTAAGACAGAGTTTAATAAGTGTGTGTGAGGGCTGGGAGGATGGCTCAGCAGATAGCATCACTGACTGCTCTTCCAGAGGACCCAGGTTCAATTCCCAGCTCCCACATGGCAGCTCACAGCTGGCTGTCACTACAATTCCAGGGGACCCGGAACCCTCACACAGGCCTATATCATGCGGATCAAACACTAACACACGTAAAATAAAAATAAATAATTCGCTTTAAAGTAGAAGAAAAAGATGCTGGCGACAGTGGTGAACCTGTCACTGCCTTTAGAATCATTTACTGCTCATTTAGGAAGGGCTGGGTGCTGGGAACAGCTGCTGCCCTCAGTTCAGTTTAGTCTACTTAGATTGTTTGTGGGGTTTGCAAGGTTGCTGTTTGAGCACTTAGCCCCCAGCAGGTGGCACTGTAGGGGGAGTGTGTGGAGCATCCCAGGCCTGTAGCATGAGGGCAGGGCCTTTGAAGGCTATTACACTCACTGAATCTGATCTGTAAGCTTTGCATCCTGTCCATTGCCACATGAGGAGTCCCCACCAAGTGCCATGGTCACCATTAACAGCACCGGGATGGCATTGGTGACACTTTTCCTGGGTGGGGAACCCATGCTAGACCAAATTGTGGGTGAGGACTTTACTCAACAGGGGTGATTCTAAAGCACTTGCATCACTAAAAGCCCACTCGGCTACGGGTGATGACTCATGGAGTCTGCATCTATCTGAGTCTCCGGAGGTGGATGACTCCAAAGCAACATCGTTCTCCAGACCCAACAGAGCTGATGCACATATGACCTCACAGAGACTGTGACATCACTCACAAGATCTGCAGGAGCTCAAGCCAGATAAAATCCCAGCATGGAGGAGGGGAAATGGCCACAATGCCCTACTTACACCTAGCCAAGTAGCTGTTTGTGATTGATAGATGCTTGGAGAGGGAAAACCAGTTTTCTCAATGGAGTGACACTGGGTATATCAAACATACCCCAGGACAGGCCCCATGCCCAGGCAGTTTTCAGTATAAATAGGACTCCGTGGTTTTGTTTTTGACTTACAAACAGACTGTTTTGTTTGTTTTAAGCAAGAGAAAGAACTTGATGTTGAATTGGGAGGAGGTGGGGAAGGGGTAAATTATGATAAAAATATATTAAAAATTTAAAAATAAAAATTGATAGCAAGTGGCCTTAATGGTGGTTTGGGTCTCTGAATGCAGGGTATGTGTCACACTGAAGATTATGGATGACCCAAATATGAGATTTAAGGGTGTCTGGTTTATCCCCCACTTGGGAATATGCTGTAATAGTTTTAAATTGTAATCACTGTGGTCAAAATCAAATTGAAAGGCTTTATTTAAGGTTCCAGTTTTAGTCCATCATGAAAGGAACTCAAGGAAGGAATCTTAAAGCAGGTATCAAAGCAGAGGTCTAGCAGAATAATGCAAACCCAGAGACAGGTATTGGGGTCCAAGCTGAAGATCAGAAATGCAAAGCAGCCAACCACTAGAGACCTTTTTCCTCTACCAAGTCTTCAGACTCAAAGGGTGAGATCCTGTCTCCACAAATCCTCAGACTCCACACTCCTGATTTCCTGTCTTTTCCCCTTTATATTCCTCTCTCTACTTTTCATATTACTCCTGTATTCCCCTCTCTAGTTCTGGGATTAAAAGTGTGTGATTCCCAAATACTGAGATTAAAGGTGTAAACCACCACATGGATCTCTTTCTGGATCAATCCTTTATAGCTCAGGGTAACTTTGAACTCACAGAGATTTGCATGCCTCTGTCTCTCGAGTCCTAGGATGCAAGGTGTATTCTACCACACCCCTGGCCTGTATAGCTGATGAGTGTGGCTGCTTTGCCCTTTGATCTTCATCTGAGCTTTATTCATTTAAACACAAATATACCAGCATACAGAGGCCATGGTGGGAATGCTGCTTACTGGCTTGCTTTCCTTGGCTCACTCACCTTCCCTGTTATACACCCTACCACCACCTGCCTGCTGAAGTTTCTTTATACAAGGGCGTTGTCTTGGGGTGGGTGGGTGTCATTAGACTCTCACCTGAGATTCCAGCCTCTCCTTGAGGCATCTCCTTTACCTCTGTGTGATTCTGTCCCAGTTACATGTGGTTCTGTAGCCCCTGGAGACACTAGAATACTGAGAGTGTGGACAGTCGACTGATGGGGCAGGCACTTCGATCTATCCATCTATAGAGAAAAAATTCTTCTTCCATGCCCCAGTCACTGCTTTGCTCCTGTAAGTAATCCCTCATCTGTTAGCTTTAAGTTTTAAACTCTTTGGCTCACCAATTTGGATTTGGTGGAATAATACCTTAGTCTTTTTGAGCTCCAGCTGATTTGTGAAACACTTAGCACCCAGGGTCTTGATTTATGTGGGTCTTTTATCTATCTGTTGTTTCATTGGTTAATTAATAAAGAAAACTGCTTGGCCTGATAGGTCAGAGCACAGTTAGGCAGGGAAGACAGAACAGATTTCTGTGAGAAAGAAAGCAGAGTCAGGTAGACGCTATAGCTCTCCTCTCCAAGATGGAAACAGGTTAGGATCCTTCCTGGTAAGCCACCACCTTGTGGTGCTATATAGATTATTAAATATGGGTAAAGCAAGATATGAAAATTAGCCAATAAGAGGCTGAAACTAATGGGCCAGGCAGTGTTTAAAAGAATATAGTTTCTGTGTCATTATTTCCGGTGTAAATCTAGCCATGTGGAAGCCTGGTGGTGGGAAGCGGCCCACAGCTCCATACTACAGGGTCTATCTCAATGCTTTCAGAATATACCCACTTTTCAATGTACATTCACTTTTTTAATACCACATTTCTGATTGTCTTGTATCCCAACTAAAAACTTCATCCTAGAATCTGAGGGGATAGCTTAGTTAGCAAGGTGCTTGCTTTGCAAACATGAGGAAACAAATTCAACCCCCAGAATCTACATAATAACTCCAGTTCTGGTAGCCTGTACTTGAAATCCCAACAAAGCTGTGGAGATGTAATGTTCCTGGGGTTTACTGGTCAGACAGCTTACCCTATTTTGTGAGCTTCAGGCCAATGAAAGACTCTGTCTCAGAAAAAATGTGGATAGCACCTGAGAAAACACACCCAAATCTGTCCTTAGGCATCTACC
This sequence comes from Alexandromys oeconomus, assembly GCA_963919705.1. Classification (NCBI taxonomy): domain Eukaryota; kingdom Metazoa; phylum Chordata; class Mammalia; order Rodentia; family Cricetidae; genus Alexandromys; species Alexandromys oeconomus. The sequence continues at coordinate 139,405 of CAWTZB010000091.1, read as the reverse complement.
ACAAGTGTGCACAGACACTTGCGTGCACGAGCAAACACACACACACACACACACATACACACACACACTCACATACCCCTACATTTGATCATATGTTGTGGGAGTTCTCCTCCCTGGATACCTCACAAAATCATACTAGGAGCTTACATACCACACACACCACTACAACCTCACAACATAACCCCCCCCCCCCACATACACACAGAGGGTGGGAGAGAGAGTGAGTGAATTTTGGGCCTTATGCCCAAAGTCGAATTTGATTAGCCTGAAAGGAGGTCCATGTATCAGCGCTAAGAAATCAGGTGATACTACCCAACCTAATTCCAGCCTCCTGAGTCCTATTTGTAGTTACCTCACTGGTTTTTCTTGTTAAGTGGAGAGGATCTCTCTTTTTCTCTGGTCTTGACCTTACCAGCAGTTTCCTTCCTTGCTACCTTCCTTTCATCTTTCTGTCTGTCTTTCTTTCACTCATTTCTTTATTTGATTCTTCTTGTTCTCAAATTTGGTCAAGTAGTCAAGAGTATAAGCCGAGCAATCAAGGAGGCAAAGCAAACTGGCCAAGTCGAGATATAGCAGCCTAGATCCTGGTAGGCACAGGGCCTAAATGACTCTTCTCCCTGTCCATCTCTCCTTTGTGCTCCCCCTAGGATGGATTCTTCTAGGAAGAGGGTATGCTTTTCTTGGAAGCCCAGCTTACCTCGTATTCAATCTGTTATAAGTAAATAAGTTTATAAGATGCAAGAGTTTAAGAAACAGCTGAAGTGTGCCTGGCATGGTGATGCACACCTTTAATCCCAGTATTCTGGGTGCAGAGGTAGATGAATCTCTGATGGGGGAGAGTCTTCTGTTTTGTGTTAATTTCATTGGTTAAATTAAGAGACTGCCTTGGCCCTGGTAGGACAGAAAATTAGGTAGGTGGAGTAGACAGACAGAATGCTGGGAAAAAGAAGCCGAGTCAGGCAGTCGCCACGATTCTCCCACTTCAGACAGAGGCAGGTTAAAATCTTTCCTGGTAAGCCACCTTGTGGTGTTACACAGATTATTAGAAATGGGTTAGATCAATATGTAAGAGCTAGCCAATAAGAGGCTGGAACTAATGGGAGAGGCAGTGTTTAAAAGAATACAGTTTCCGTGTAATTATTTCGGGTATAAAGCTAGCCGTGCAGAGCTGGGCGGGAACGCAGCCCACAGCTCCTTCAACAGAGTGGCACCCAACGTGGTAACTAAATCCACTTAAAAACCTGAGAAGGCTTAAAAATAAGGGAGAGAGAGTTTAACACAGATTTTTGCTGTTTGTTTGTGGCGTGCTCTAGAGAGATTTCCTGATTCAGCAACAGCAGCAGAAAAAAAAAAGCTGCGTCATATTAAAGCGCGGATTCCTGGGCTGTGCCACCAGTGCAAACTCTGGCTTTAAAGCATTTCAATGGCTTTTATGGGATGAGATGTTTGTGTTCCTGCTTGGTATCAGAAAGAGTGCTCTGAGACCATGCTGATGGCTCATCGCTCCCTGCCTGCACCTGGGAAGATGGCAGAATCAGGCTTAGGCAGGCTGAAGAGCATGGCGGATTCCTGCTGCCATACAGAGACATGTTTTCAGACTGTGCAGTGCTCTGCGTGCCAGATTTGGCTGTAACTGGATGAAAAGAGTTTCTGTGCCACAAGCTCAGTCTCAGAGTGAAACTGCTGAGTTCAGCTCCAATGTGGACTTGCTGTGTGCCTGGAACTGTGTGCAGCTCAGGGGCACCAAATGGATCTGAGCCAGGAGTTGCTGCTCCATGCTGAACTGTGCTGACCTCAGGAAAGAACGATCGTAATTTACATAACAACAGTGCAGTTAAGGTTTAGACTGGCAGTAAACAAGCGGTACTGTATTACCCCTACATGGTGCAACTTAAGTTTTTAAGAAGTGCTTAGCATTTTAAGAAATGCTCCTGGATAGTAAAAAAAAAAAAAATTACAGATTCACAATAGGACAGATTCAGACCACTAAATGGATCACAATGTTGGATGAGTGTACGTAGGCTTGAAAGAGAAAAAAAAAATATAGAAAGAGAATAAAGTTAATGCCCTTCAAAAGGGGGGGGGCTAAAGTCTTTAAAGAGACAGAGTACAGATAGTTATAGATTAAAAGAAATAAAGAAAAATAAGCCACGTAAAAATGGAAAATTCACAGAGAGTCTGGATTATGTACATTGTGTTTTCTTTAAAATTTTTGACTGTGAAGGACCTAAGTACAGAGAGACATTTTATTATATGGGCTGCCAAATGGAACCAGAACGGATATCATGAGGGTATTATGACTTCAGAATTTGGGTCTAAGGATATGATGCATTGGAACGGGTCTTCTTTTGTTTTCACAGAGGATGTGACCCTGTGGATTGCTTTTATCCCAATATAGTATGATAGACCACACCCTCCTGAAAGGTTGTTGTGAATACCCTCAAAAAAATTACTTTGCTCAACTGCCGACTGAGATGAACCTAGCAGACAGGTTATCCCATAAAAGTCCTGAATAACAGCACCCCCATTCAGCAGGAAGCAGTGTGGAGAGAAAAAACTGCACCCATGTTCCCAAATATTGTTTATAAATGTTCTTTTACATTTAAAGGGGGATATGATATAGATATGAATAATTTGCATTGGTATGGATTTTAAGGTCAATTTTGTTATATGTATATGCATATTTCTAATCTTGATTAAGGTATTTTGATTGTATAGTTCATTTAAAATGTAATGTATAATTAGGAAATATAGGTTGTTAATGGATAATCATCAATAATAGTAAATCTTGTAGTCATGTTAGTTATATTTTCTAGATATATAGAGATATATTTCAGTTAGGCATTCTTCATATCTTTCAAAGACTGCAGAATATGGCATTTAAAATGTTTTAATAACTTAGGGCTTTTCATGAAAATGCAACATGTCTGTTCCTGCAGCACCAATCTACTTCAAGAGGAAGATGGGCATCGAAGAGGCTCCTTATGGAGCTTGATAGCCATTTGGGCAAGAAACTGCTCTTGCCTGGACTGATGCATAAACTGGGCACAGAGAACCTGCAGAAAGAGGACTGCTGAACTTGCCTAAAGGTGAGATGGTCTTTCGGGGTTCCTGATTCATGAAAGAGTCTGCAAGACATTCTGCAGGGCACAGCAGAAAGTGACTGAACTGCCTTTGGAAATTCCTGCTAGATGAAAATGTCTGCTGGATACTATGGGCCTGAAGGCCAAAGATGAATGCCCCAACGGTACAGAGGAACTTTGGTTCACTGTCCAGGCAGAGAGATGTCTCTGTCATTTCTAGAGTTTTGGATTTCTTGTTTGCTTAGGTAATAAGACCTTCTGGAGTCTTTGATGGAGTTGAAGAATAAATACATAGTTATAGTTTTCCTTAGTTATACAAGATAAAATAGATATAAATATTGTAACTGTAATTCTTGCTTGATAACTTTTTATCTATATATATATTCTTACTACGTTAAAGTGAAAGCCTTTCTTTTTTGTTTAAACAGAAAAAGGGGAAATGATGGGGGAGAGTCTTCTGTTTGTGTTAATTTCATTGGTTAAATAAAGAGACTGACTTGGACCTGATAGGACAGAAAATTAGGTAGGTGGAGTAGACAGACAGAATGCTGGGAGAAAGAAGCCGAGTCAGGCAGTTACTGTGATTCTCCCAGTTCAGACAGACGCAGGTTAAGATCTTTCCTGGTAAGCCACCTCGTTATGCTACACAGAATATTAGAAATGGGTTAGATCAATATGTAAGAGCTAGCCAATAAGAGGTTAAAACTAATGGGCCAGGCAGTGTTTAAAAGAATACAGTTTCCGTGTAATTATTTCGGGTGTAAAGCTAGCCGTGCGGAGCTGGGTAGGAATGCAGCCCATAGCTCCTTCAACAAATCTCTGAGTTCTTTGCCAGTCTGTTTTAAAGAGAAAGTTCCAGGACAGCCAGGGCTATACAGAGAAACTCAGATAAACAAGAACGAAGGAAGGAAGGAAAGAAGGAAGGAAGGAAGGAAAAGAAAGAAAGAGAGAGGAAAGAAAGAAGAAGAGAGAAAGAGAAAGAAAGAAAGAAAGAAAGAAAGAAAGAAAGAAAGAAAGAAAGAAAGAAAGAAAGAAAGAAAAGACAAAGCTAAGTTGAAAGTTTCCGAGGTGAAAGGGTTAGAACACACTGCATGCCACCCTGCAGAGGACGTCTTGAGGCTGTTTTAATCTAATCCAGCTAATATGGACCATCATCCCCATTGTTGGTCACATCCTGTTTGGAAGGTCCTGAGCTGGCCCTTCCCGAGTCTCCCACTGCCATTCTCCTTCTCTCTTGACCCCAGGTAGGCCACCAAATTATTTTCATGCCATCTCAGGACCTTATCCTGCCTACCCATTGTTTTATGGCCTGTCTTTTGTGGTCTGTTGGTCCTCCTAGAGCTCACCTTATGCCTAATAGCTTCACTGTCAACTGCCATCATACTCCAAATTCTAGGTCTTTTTAGTCTCTTTCCCTCAGCACAATTGTGACAGGTTGGTGTCCGGACATCTGGCTCAGATCTTGGTTATTCCTCAGCTCATTTGATCAGTGCACCAGCTCTCAGAGAAGAAAGCAGCCAGCAACAGCCAGCACAGTCTTCCCAGAATCATGCTGAGACGAAAGAGAAGATGATGAAACTGTCCACCAGTCAGGGTGAGTCTAGCCATCTGGAAGTTTCTTTCTTGCTCATGTTTCAGGCCTGACCAACAATAAAGCCTTTTAAGCAAGAATGGGCAACTCAGCCTACCTGAGATCTTGGAAACAGAATGAGTTGGTTTGGCTGGGTTTGGGAAGGGCACTGAAGTAGACAACAGTAGTAGGTGGATGGCTTCAGCCTGAGGAGGATGCAGAATTTTACCTGGAAGGTAAGAATGAGGCATTAGTCAGGCTGGGAAGGGCCCCAGGGATGCTGAATAGACGGGAGAGTGGCAGGGTATACCTCTAGTTCCTTCTGGCCAAGGAAATGAGAGTGGTCCCTACACAGCAGGTCCTGTCAGGTTCTCTGATTCCCAGGGGTGTCCGTCTCGCGCCAGGAAGCCCTCCAGAATAGGAAGCAGGAAGCAGAGGGCTAAGGTCCTTTCTGTGGTTCCTATCTCCTCAAGATTATGGCTAGATGGGTGGAGACTTGGTCTCAACCTGGAACACATGAATTCATGGCTCCAGCTTTGCTTTTCAGGAGCTTTGTGATATCAGTTTTGTGCAACATAGCGCCCACTATGGAAAACGTGACAATTGCCAGGAAATGCATCAGAGCAGCTCCTCACAGTGACTGGGTGTCTTGTTCTCACAACCCTGCCTCTTTTCCCCTTCTGGTCATGGTCCTTACTGTTCACTGCTGGACCCCACAGGCACATTCTGTGTGAAGTGTCATTCATATCTTCGACCACTAGATGACGACAGAGTCCCTGGCGAGAAGCCTTTCTGTTCTTTTCAGGCTGTGCCAATATTTCCAATCACAGGTAGAATTGTACTGGTTCACTGCAGTAAATTACGACTGCAAACAAACTAACATTCTCACCTTTCCCCTCACACATTCATATCTCTCTCTTCCATATAACTCTTCCCATTAGTAAAGTCTGAGAACCAGTATCTGGCCCACCTGGGATCCCCTGCCTCGACTTTCTGTTCTTTTTCCAAATCATAGAGAGGAGAGCGAGTAGTTGCCAGAGTCTAGGACATGAGCCGTGAATGTGCCATTTTGGGTGTTTCTCAGTTTCCTGTATCTACTGCCTACTTCATATGGTTACATACTGAGGGCCCAGGTTGCCTCCTGACCTCACAATGATCAGGACGACCAGGAGGCATGACTTTAATCATGGGTAACATCTTAGTTGCTCTGTGACTTGGGAGCTACTTATTCAGCCTCTTTGGGCATTTCGTTTCTTGTGTACAATGTGGATGGGAGCAATACTTATGATATGGAGTCACTATAATGGTGAAGTAAATATATAAATGTACAGACTATGTGGAGAACGTGTGTGTGTGTGTGTGTGTGTGTTCCTGTGTACCATGTGCTAAATAAACATGGGCTAAACAGCCCAGGGTGGCCTCACAGTTACAGATGGCTGTCAGTAGGTACTGCAATCTGAACTCGGGTCCTCTAGATAAGAGCACTATCCAGAACAACAGATATATCTTATTATTATTTCAGGTTCTGTTTGTTTTAATTTTATGTGTATGGGTATTTTACTGCATGTGAGTCTGTGGATTTTCCCTCGGAGGTCATAAAATGGTGTCAGATCCCTTGGAACTGGAATAACAGGCAGTTGTGAGCCACCATTTGGGGTCTGGGGACTGAAGTCAGGTCCTCTGCAAGAGCCATCCCCTTATCCCTGCATCAACATATATATTTTACTTTTAATCTTTCCTTTTTTTGAATTTTACATTTATTTTTATTATATTTCCCCCATTCCCCAACTCCTCCTAACTCAACATCATGTTCTTTTTCTTGCTTAAAACAAACAAAACAGTCTGTTTATAAGTCAAAAAACAAAACCATGGAGTCCTATTTATACTGGAAACTACTGGGCATGGGGCCTGTTCTGGGGTGTGTTTGCCATACCCAGTGTCACTCCATTGATAAAGCAGCTATCAATCACAAACAGCTACTTGGCTAGCTGTAGGGCTTTGTGGCCACTTCCCCTCCTCCATGCTGGGATTTCATCTGACTTGAGCTCCTGCAGTTCTCATCAGTGATGTCACAGCCTCTGTGAGGTCATATGTGCATCAGCTCTGTTGGGTCTGGAGAACGATGTTGCATTGATGTCATCCACCACCTCCAGAGATTCAGATAGATGCAGACTCCGTGAGTCATCACCCGTAACCGAGTGGGCTTTTAGTGATGCAAATGCTTTAGAATCACCCCTGTTGTGTAAAGTCCTCACCCACAATTTGGTCTGGCATGGGTTCCCCACCCAGAAAAAGTGTCACACAATGCCCTCACGGTGCTGTTAATGGGGACCGCGGCACATGGTGGAGACTCCTCATGTGGCAATGGACAGGATGCAAAGCTTACAGATCAGATTCAGTGAGTGGAAAGTCTAATAGCCTTCAAAGGCCCTGCCCTCATGCTACAGGCCTGGGATGCTCCACACACTCCCCCTACAGTGCCACCTACTGGGGCTAAGTGCTCAAACAGCAAACTTGCAAACCCCACAAACAATCTAAGTAGACTAAACTGAACTGAGGGCTGCAGCTGTTCCCAGCAGCCAGCCCTTTACTAAACGAGCAGGTATGTTGGGTAGAACATCCCAAATACTCCTGTTTCAGGAGTGGAGAATAAATTCCCCATAGGCTCAGTGTGGTTCTGGTGCCACCTAACAATCTGAGGAATTGATCTCTTCCAAGTACCTAGAGAACATGACAGTAAAGAATGAGAAAAGATCAAAAATATTTTTAGAAATAAAAAATCCCATATCCAATAAGATAAAAGTTGAAATATCTGACATCCAAAGAAAAGCTTTCACATGTACAAAGACACAGTTGAAATACTACCAGAGTGAGGGGGGAATTCACTGATGCTGATGTGACTCCAGCTCAGGTAGAAAGAAAGCAGAAACATGTGTTTTAGAAGAAAGGGAAGCCAGGCAGTGGTGGTGTACGCCTTTAATCCTAGCACTCAGGAGGCAAACACACAAGGATCTCTGTGAGTTCCAGGCCAGCCTGGTCGACAGAGCAAGTTCCAGAACAGGCTCTAAAGTGACACAGAGACACCCTGTCTCAAAAACAAACAAACAAAAAAGAAGAAGAAAATAAAGCAACTACTAACTACAACCACAAATGTATCTTCAAAGAGGTAGAGACATGGAAGATATAAAGCCAGCCTGAATAAACTTCCTGGTATATTGATGAAAATTATAATATGGAAAATAAAAACTGTAGTGGGTAAGCTCAGACATGACAAAGGATTCATGAACTCAAAGACCCGGCAATAGAAACTACAAAATGAAATCTATGGGGGAGGGGGAGACAAAATCAACAATTAAAATACCAGTGAGCTTTAAGACACATACAATTAGCATCTCTTTGAAGGGGAGATACCTGAATAAAAATATTTTTTAAGATCCATGTCTGATGAATTACAAAATCATAGATTTAAGTTCCATGAACTTTAAGCACAGGGAACACTAAGGAAAGCTGACTGAAGCACATGATAACTCGATGTGAAAAAAACAAAAGTACCAGGGGGAGGGGGCAGGGAAACATGGAAAGTTCAGAGAAATAGAGGTGAGGATGGTGATGGGCTGTTTCTCAGTGGGGACATGGTGAACAAGTGGACAGCTTGGCAAGATCTTTAACTGGCCAAGGGAAGCAACTCTGTCAACCCAGAATGGCTAAGGAATCACTGCAGGGGGAAGGCAAATGGATCTAGAGGGAAACAGGGATCCACAGGAAGGGCCAGGGCTGAAATGCCTCACTTAGCCATGATGCTGGGGCTGGGGGATGGGGACTTGGTCCTGCATCAACTTGATTTGTCATGCTTTGTTGACTCCCGTGGGAGGCCTGCCCCTTTCTGAAGGAGGAGGAGAGTATGGGGGCAGTAAACAGGAGGTGGGGGGAGGGAATGTGAAGAGAGGAGGGAGGGGAAACTATGGTTGGTATATAAAATAAATGAAAAAATTTAATAAAAGAAATAAAGGACCAGGTAGTGCCCAAATTAAATAAACCATGTGGTGTAACTACTTTAGGTTTTTCTGTTGCTTATTTACTCTTTAAAATAGTTGGCTTAAAGAAATGTATGTATTATTGAGTGTATGCCATATATAGAGAAATAACATCTCTGTATGATGCCGAGTATTGTTCTTTCAAGGTCTGGAAAGAATTGTTGGAATTTTGCTGGGTATTGTATTGAGTCTGTAGATTGCTTTTGGTAAAATGGTCATTTTTTACTATGTTAATCCTGTTGATCCAAGGGCATGGAAGATCTATCTCTCTTCAAAGACCGGAAGATTTTCTTTTTGTATTACATAGTACTTTATTAAGAAGGAACTTATATGTCAGTACTCGTATGTAAACAATAGTGACAATGAATCAAGGCAAACCCATCAGGGATCATGTGTATTATAGTAACTTACATTATCCTTTATATAATTGATGTGTAATAGTTAAGCAAAACTTAAGACATTAAGCAAACATTTTTGCATGTATTTCCTTCTCTTTACCTTTCTGTGCCTTTATCATTTGTTTGACTTTAAGCAATTTTCTTCCTGGATAGCAGCTCTATCTCCTGGGACTACCTCTTGTGTCTCCCTAAGATTGACCAATGACAGCACCATTTGTTAAATATGCTTCCTTTTTTTCATTTGATATTTTTTGCTTCATTGTCAAAAATCAGGTGTTCGGAGGAGTGTGGATTAATATCCAGGTCTTCAATTCAGTTCCACTGGTCCTCCTGTCTGTTCTTATGCCAATGCCAGGCTGTTTTCAGTACTGTAGCTCTGTAGTAGAGTTTGAAGTCAGGGATTATGATGCCTCCAGAAGTTCTTTTATTGTACAGGATTGTTTTGACTATAAATGCCCCTTGACCAAAGAATGGATAAGGAAAATGTGGTAATTTATACAATGGAGTACTACACAACAGAAAAAATAATGACACCTTGAATTTTGCATGGAAATGGATGGAGCTAGAAAACATTATTTTGAGTGAGGTAACCCAGACACAGAAAGACAAATACACATAAGTAGTTTTTTAAACATAAAGCAAAGGAAACCACCCTACAAAACCACAATCCCAGAGAACTTAGACAACAATGTGAACACTAAGAGAGACTTACACAGAACAAACTACATAGGAAGTAGAAAGTAGAAAAAGGCAAGATCTCCTGAATAAATCAGGAGCATAGGGGCCCTTGGGGGATGGTTGAATGGGGGAGGATAGAGGCAGGGAGGGGAGCAGAGAAAAATGTAGAGCTCAATAAAAATCAATTTAAAAAATGAAAAAAAAAAGATTGGCCAATGCTGGATCATATTCTTTTAATCCTTGCCATCCTTGCAATTTATATATAGTGCTTTGGTATTTGATGGGCCCATTTCAAAAGCCTCCAAACAACTGCCAGTTGCTCCCTGCCAACTTGACATCTTCAATTTACAAGCACCAATACTCGGTAAACAGCTTAAAGATATAAGTTGCAGTCTGGATGTATCTGCTGTCTCAATAAAAGCCTTTGAATTACCCACACACCCTAAAAATTTGACATGTTTTAGGAGATATCTTCCAGTTTTGAGATTTGAAAAAATTATTTCCATTTTTAAGTCTTTAGCTATTAACAAATTCTTACCTACATCTTTTAAATCTATACCTATATCCTTGGTGAAATCAGAACAGCCGTCACCAGGGCCATCTTTGGGGAATATTCCCCCATCACCTTCTCTTTTTAGGTCTCTGCATTCTACAACAACACAGAGTTTAGCAGGTTATTTTGTTGTTGTTGTTGTTGTTTTGCCACTCAATTCTACATTATCAAGCATCCTTGCCACACCTACTCCTTCAATTACTTGACCAAATACTACATTTCCCATTGTTATGGAGTCGGAAATGTTGTGATACTGAACTGAGACCCAATTGTATTGGGGGCCTGCATTTGCCATGCTCAGCAAACCCTCCTGACCATGTTTGTAAAGAATTTTCATTTTCAAATTTTTTCTCCATAAGTAATTTCTTCACCTATCCCATTCTGACTTGAGAAGTTTCTGCCTTGAATCATAAGTCTCTTAGTAACTTGATGGAAATGGCATCCTCTAAAATGCAGAGGTTTCTCAATTGTGGATCCAGTGCCTTTTTCTCCTGTACACAATGCAAGAAAATTTTACATCTGCCAACAATTCTAAAACAATTCATCCAACTTGCTCCCTGTCCATGTTCAAATCAAAGAAGACCCGAGGGTTTTTGGAGTTGGAAGGGCTTGGCAGGTCAGGGTGGGAGCAACATCTTCAGTCTAGGTACTGGGAAGCAGGACTGAGAATTGAAGGATTTTTATTTTTTGTTTTCAATAATTATTAAATTTTATGTGCATCTGTATGAAGGTGTTAGGCAGAATTGTAAACTGCCATGTGAGGGCGGGAATTGAACCAGAGTCCTCTGGAAGAGCAGTCAGTGCTATTAACCACTGAGCCATCTCTCCAGTCCCAATAGACGTATTTTTATAATGCAGGTCTTTCACTTGCTTGTTTAGAGTTACCCCACAATATTCTGTATTATTTGAGGCTATTGTGAAGAGTGATTTCCCCGATTTCTTTCTCAGTCTGTTTGTCATTTGTATGTAGGAGGGCTACTGATTTTTTTTTTAAATCTTGTATTCACCCACTTTGCTAAAAGTGTTTATTAGCTGTAGGAATTACCTAGAGGCATTTTGGGGTCACTTATGTATACTATCATATAATCTGCAAATAGTGAAAGCTTGACTTCTTTCCAATTTGTATCCTCTTGATCTCCTTCAGTTGCTGTGGGACAATGGTCTGTACATGTCACTTGTATTTTAAATAAACGCTGATTGGCCAGTAGTCAGACAGGAAGTAGAGGTGGGGCAACGAGAATTCTGGGAAGAGGAAAGTTTCAGTCTGCAGTTATCACCCAGACAGAGAGGAAGCCAGACACAAAGCAAGCAAGATGTGATTGCCTCACCAAAAAAGGTACCAAGCCATGTGGCTAACATAGACAAGGATAATGGGCCAATTTAAGTTGTAAGAAGGAGTTAATAAGAAGAAGCCTGAGCTAATAGGTCAATCAGTTTATAATTATCGTAGGCCTCTGTGTGTTTATTTGGGACTAAACAGCTGTGGGACCTGGTGGGATAGAAACCCCAGTCAACATTCAGTTGTCTTATTGCTCTAGTTTGAACTTCAAGTACCATATTGAATAGATACAGAGAGAGTGGACAACCTTGTCTTGTTCTTGATTTTAGTGGAAAGGCTTCAAGTTTCTTTCCATTTAATTTGATGTTGGCTACAGGTTTGCTATAAATTACCTTTATTATGTTGAGGTATGTTCCTTGTATTTCTAATGTCTCCAGGACTTTTATCATGAAGGGGTATTGAACTCTGTCAGGGACCTTTTATACATCTTCTGGTGGATTATATTTACTTAAAATATATTTATATATTTTTTGCCTTCCAGGATTTTATTGAGTGGTTTGGGTATAACAAAACTATTTTTTCCTGTTCCCCTTTTAAGGTAATTTATTAATTTTATATCCCAACCACACTTTCCCCTCCCTCTTTTCCTCCCATTACCTCCCTCCATTCCTGTCTCCTGCCCTCATCCTCTCCTTCTCTATTCAGAAAGGGGCAAGCTTCCCATGGGAGCCAACAAAACATGGCATAACAAGTTGAGGTAAGACTAAGCTCCTCCACTTGTATTAAGGCTGGGCAAGGCAACCCAGTATGAAGAACAGGTTCCTAAGAGCCAGCCATAGTCATGGGGACAGCCCCTTATCCCTCTAGGAGTCCCACAAGTAGACTAAGCTACACAACTGTCATAATATGTAGAGGGCCTAGGTCAGTTCCACGCAGGCTCCTTGGCTGTTGATTCAGTCTCTGTGAGCCCCTATGAACCCAGGCTAGTTGTTTCTTTGGGTTTTCTTGTGGTGTCCTTGACCCCTCTGGCTCCTACAATCCTTTCTCCCTCTCATTAGCAGGATCCCCCATGCTTAGCCTAATATATGGCTGTAGTGTAGTGTCCCAATCCTTTCACTAGAACACAGGATATGCCAGTTCAGGCTATGTATTCACTATTGCTTGGGAGGCTTAGCTGGGGTCATCCTTGTAGATTCCTGGGACTTTCCCTTATATTAGGTTTCTACCTAAGAATAAAATATCTTGCTCCCCCAACCAGTCATCCCTTTCACTTACTCTCCCCCTCTATCCAACCCCAACCTAATTTTTCATGTACCTATCCCCCACCCACTTCCAGCCCACCCAGGAGATCTCTTCTATTTCTCCTTCCCAGGGAGCTCTGGCTATTACCAAAAAGCTGCTATAAATTTGAACATAGTTGAACAAGTATCCTTGTACTATGACTGAGCATCCTTTGGGTTTATGTTCAAGAGTGGTATTGCTAGGTCCTAAGGTAGACTGATTCCCAATGTTCTGAGGAATTGCCATACTGATTTCCAAACGTGCTGTATAAATTTACACTCACACCAGCAATGGAGGAGTGTTCCCCTTGCTCCACATCCTCTTCAGAATAAGCTGTCATTGGTGTTTTGATTTTGATCATTCTGACAGGTGTAAGATGGAATCTCAAAGTCATTTTGGTTTTCATTTCCCTGATGACTAAAGATGTTGAACAATTTGTTAAGTGTTTCTCCACCATTTGAGATGCTTCTGTTGAGAATTCTGTTTAGATCTATACCCCAATTTTTAATTATATTATTTGTTTTTTGATGTCTAGTTTCTTGAGTTCTTTATATATTTTGGAGATAAGTTGCCTGTCTGATGTAGGGTTAGTGAACATCTTTCCCTACTCTTTAGGCTGGTGATTTGTCTTATTGACAGTGTCCTTTGATTTACAGTAGCTTTTCAGTCTCATGAGGTCCCACTTATTAATTATTGATCTTAGTGTCTGTGCTACAAATGTTCTATTCAAGACATTTTCTGCTGTGCCAGTAAGTTCAAGGCTATTTCCAAATTTCTCTTCTACCAGATTTATGTTGAGGTCTTTGATCCGCTTGTACTTAGTTTTGTGCAGGGTGATAGATATGGATCAATTTGTATTCTTCAACATGCCAGCATCCAGTTATGCCAGCACCAGTTTTTAAAGATGCCTTCTTTTTTCCATTGTATATTTTTGGCTTCTTTGTCAGAAATCATGTGTTCATAGGTGTGTAAATTTATGTCAGGGTCTTCAATTTGATTCCATTAATCACTGTGTCTGTTTTATGCTAATACCAAGCTGTTTTCATTACTATAACTCTATAGTAGAGCTTGAAGTCAGGGATGGCAATACCTACAGAAGTTCCTTTACTGCCAGGCAGTGGTGGTACACACCTTTAATCCCAGCACTCAGGAGACAAAGACAGGTGAACTCTGTGAGCTCAAGGCCAACCTGGTCTACAAGGGCTAGCACTGTTACACAGAGAAACCCTGTCTTTAAAAAATAAAAACAAATAAAAAAAGAAATTTCCTTAATTGTACATAATTGTTTTAGCTATCCTGGGCTGTTTGTTTTTCCATATAAAGTTGAGTATTGTTCTTTTGAGCTCTATGAAGAATTGTATTGGGATTTTGATGCAGATTGTACTGAATCTGTATATTGCTTTTGGTAAGATTACTATGTATACTACATTAATTCTACCAATACATGAGTGTGGGTGATCTTTCCATCTGCTGATATCTTTTCTAATTTCTTTCTTCAAAGACTAGAAGGCCTTTGACTTGCTTGGTTAAAGTTATCCAAAACTATTTTACATTGTGGCAATAGTGAAGGGTACCATTTCACTGATTTCTTCCTCAGCCCTTTTATCATTTGTATATAAGAGAGCTACTGATTTTTTTTGATAATCTTATATCCAGCTACTTTGCTAAAGGTGTTTATCAGCTGTAGGAGTTCCCTGGTAATATTATATATATATATATATATATATATATATATTACTATGTCATTGGCAAATAGCAATACTTTGTATTCTTCCATTCAAATTTGCATCCCTTTGATCTTCTTTTGTTGTCTTAATAACTCTAGATAGAACTTCCATTACTATATTGAGTAGATATGGAGAATGGACAGCCTTGTCTTGTTCCTGATTTTAGTGGAATTGCTTTGAGTTTCTCTCCATTTAATTTGATGTTGGCACTGAGACAATGGGGATGTTCTATCAGGAACTCTCCAAGGCCAGCTGGCCTGGGTTTGAAAAAGCATGGGATAAAACCGGACTTGCTGAACATAGCACACAATGAGGACTACTGAGACCTCTAGAAAAATGGCAATGGGTTTTTGATCCTACTGCACATACTGCCTTTATGGGATGCTCACCTTACTAGACCTGGATGGAGGTGGGTGGTCCATGGACTTCCCACAAGGCAAGGAACCCTCATTGCTCTTCAGGCTGACGAGGGAGGGGGACTTGATCGGGGGAGGGGGAGGGAAATGGGAGGTGGTGGCAAGGAGGAGAGAGAAATCATAAATAAGTAAATAAATAAATAAATAAATAAATTTGATGTTGGCTGTCAGCTTGCTGTATATTGCTTATATTATATTATTATTATATATTGTTTTGATTTATTTTAGGTATGTTTCTTGTATCCCTGATCAATCCAAGACTTTTATCATGAAGCAGTGTTGGATTTTGTCAAAGGCTTTTTCATCATCTAATGAGATGATCATTTATTTTTTTTTCTTTTAGTCAACTTATATGGTGGATTACATTGACACCTTTTCATTTGTTGAGCAATCCCTGCTTTTCTGGGATGAAGCTCACTTGATCATGGTAGGTAATCTTTTTGATGTGTTCTTGGATTCTGTTTGCCAGTAATTTATTCAGCATTTTTGCATCAATATTCATGAAGGAAATTGGTCTGTGTTATCTTTGTTGAGTGTTTGTGTGGTTTGGATATCAAGGTGACTGTGGCATCATAAATTGAATCTGATAATATTCCTTCCGTTTCTATTGTGTGGAACAGTTTGAGGTGTATTGGTATTAACCTGATGTGGGAGTGTCATATATCAATCTGTTGATTTCATTGGTTAATTAAATAAAGAAACTGCTTGCCCTGATAGGTTAAAACATAGGTGGGAGGAGTAAACAGGAGGAAGAGGAAGTGAGGTAAGACTCCTCAGACAGACTCGACTGCTCTGCTCTCTGGAGCAGAGACGCCAGGCTTTGCTCTCCCAGGCAGCTCAGACCCAGGATGGATGTAGGCTAGAATCTTCCCGGTAAGCGCACCTTGGGCTGCTTACACACATTATTAGAAATCATGTTTACCTGGGCTTTTTTTTTTTGGGGGGGGGATACTTTTAATGAACATTTCTATTTCCCTAAGGGTTATAGGTCTAATTAAATTGTTTGTCTGATCTTGATTTAATTTTAGTATGTGGTATATATCAAGAAAATTTTCCATTTCTTTTAGGTTTTCCAATTTTGTGGATTACAGGTTTTTGAAGTATGACCTAATGATTATCTGGATTTCCTCAATGTCTATTATGTTCCCCCATTTCATTTCTGATCTTTTTACTTTGGATATTATCTCTCTGCCTTTTGGTTAGTTTGGATAAGGGTTCGTCTATCTTGTTGGTTTTCTCGAAGAACCAACTCTATATTTTATTGATTCTTCATATTGTTCTCTGTTTCTATTTTATTGATTTCAGCCCTCAGTTTGATTATTTTTGGAATCTACTCCTCCTGGGTGAGTCTGCTTCTTTTTGTTCTAGAGCTTTCAGGTGTGCTGTTAAGTCACTAGTGTGATATTTCTTCAAATTCTTTATGCAGGCACTTAGTGCTATGACCTTTCCTCTTAGTAGCACTTTCATTGTGTCCCATAAGTTATAGGATATCATGCATTTCTTTTCATTTAATTCTTGGAAGTCTTTGATTTCTTTATTTCTTCCTTGGCCTAGTGGTAATTCAACTGAGAGTTGTTCAGTTTCCCTGCATTTGTTGTCTTTCTTTAGTTTGTGTTTTTAAAGTACAGCTTTAATCTCTAGTGATCTGGTAAGATACAGGGTGCTTTTTGACCAAGTATGCATTGAATTTTGGAGAAAGATCCATGAGATGCTGAGAAGAAATTACACTCTTTTTGTTTTGTTTTGTTTGTTTTGAGACAAAGTTTCTGTTTCTATTATGATTTTATTGAATATGTTTTCTATGCCTTTGAATTGGAGTTATTCTTTTTTTAATTTTTTTAATATAATTTTTTGTTGAAAAAATTTCCGCCTCCTCCCCACCTCCCATTTCCCTCCCCGTCTCCTTTTTCCCTCCCCCTCCTCCCTCTCCTCTCCCCCTCCCCTCACTTCTCTCCCCCTCCCTCTCCAGTCTGAAGGGCAGTCAGGGTGCCCTGCCCTGTGGAAAGTCCAATGTCCTCCCCCCTCCATCCTGGTCTAGGAAGGTGAAAATCGAAACTGGCTAGGTTCCCACAAAGGCAGAACATGAAGTAGGATCAAAACCCAATGCCATTGTCCTTGGCTTCTCAGCGGCCCTCATTGTCCGCCATATTCAGAGAGTCCGGTTTTATCCCATGCTTTTTCAGTCACAGTCCAGCTGGCCTTCGTGAGCTCCCAATAGATCAGCCCCACTGTCTCCGTGGGTGGGTGCACCCCTCATGGTCCTGACTTCTTTGCTCTTATTTTCCCTCCTTCTGCTCCTCCTTGGGACATTGGGAGCTCAGTCCGGTGCTCCAGTGTGGGTCTCTGTCTCTATCTCCATCCATCTCCAGATGAAGGTTCTATGGTTATATGCAAGATATTCATCAGTATGGCTATAAGATAGGGTCATTTCAGGTTCTCTGTCCTCAGCTGCCCCAGGAACTAACTGGGGACATCGCCCTGGGCACCTGGGAGCCCCTCTAGCACCAAGTCTCTTGCCAACCCTAAGATGGCTCCCTTAATTAAGATATGTGCTTCCCTGCTCCCCTATCCAACCTTCCTTTATCCCAATCATCCCGTTTTCCAAGTTCCCCCCAACCTCCCCTTCTCACTTTTCTCTCCCCATCTCCCCTTACCCCCCTCCCATTCCACCCCTAAGATCCCATTTTTTGCCCGGCAATCTTGTCTACTTCCCATAACCAGGAGGATAGCTATATGTTTTTCTTTGGGATCACCTTCTTGTTTAGCTTTTTTAGGAAATCAAATTATAGACTCACTGACCTTTATTTATCTCTAGAAACCAATTATGAGTGAGTACATCCCATGTTCATCTTTTTGGGTCTGGGTTACCTCACTCAGGATAGTGTTTTCTATTTCCATCCATTTGCATGCAAAATTTGAGAAGTCATTGTTTTTTACCGCTGAGTAGTACTCTAATGTGTATATATTCCACACTTTCTTCATCCATTCTTCCATTGAAGGACATCTAGTTATTCTTTTTTTAACCCTATTATTCTTAGGTTTGGTCTTTTCATGATGACCCAGACTTCCTGGATGTTTTGTTTTGGGAATTTAATGAATTTAACATTTTCTTTGACTGATGAATCTATCGCTTCTGTGGTATCCTCAATGCCTGAAATTCTCTCTTCCATCTCTTATATTCTGTTGATGATGCTGGTATCTGCAATTCCTGTTCGATAATCCAGATTTTCCATTTCCAGAATTCCTTTAGTTTGTGTTTTCTTTATTCCTTCTATTTCTCTTTTCAAGTCTTGAACTGTTTCATTTACCTGTTTGTTTTTTTCTTCACTTTGTTGGCATTCTTTTCCTCTTTAAGGGTCTCTATCCTCTTCATAGTTATTTTAAGTTCTTTTTTTTTAGATTTGTAAGCCTTATTTGAATATCAAAAGATAAGTATTCTAAAGGAAGACAAAGATAAAAAACAAGCAAACACCAAGGAAGTAAAAGTTGACACGTATCTTTCAGATCAATTGCATTAATATGTGTCTTTAGAAGCAATTAGCTGTGTTCTCACTATAGCAATGAATTTGTATAGAGCTATTAGTGACCAACGGTTCAAATTCTGTATTTTTGGTTATTTTAAATATACATTCAATTTATATATACATATTGAATCTATGTATATATCTTCACAAGGGCTTACGTTAATAGAAGTTATAAAATGACTTACTATGTGAATTATAACTAGAACAAATTCAAACATAAAGAACCAGAGATACCCTACTGGACCTGAAGACTCATCACTCACGAGAAACCTTGGCCACTTGGACCAGAAAACCATAGAGAAAACAGAAACCAAGAGAAAAAAAATACCCATTCAACAAAAACAAACACAGGAATAAACATAATCAACTTATAATCCTCCCAAATCCAGATGTCTAAATGCCAGTGTAAGAACACAGTCAATAACAGAAAGAACAATTATGTCACCACCAGAATCCAGCTAAACTATGACAGTAAGACCTGAACATTCCAGTGTAGCTTTAAGCAAAACGCGAAAGACCACATAATTTTATGGGGGAGGGTCACCACAACAGGAGGAACTGTCTTAAAGGGTCACAGCATCAGGAAGGTTGAGAACCACTGCTATAGAAGGTCATTATTAATGAGCAAGAAGTACTTTAAAGCATTTGAAAACAAAAATTTAGATATAATTTCATACCTTTTTAAAGTGTGAATGATGGTAATATAAATATTTTAATATTTATGTTCACTAAAGACGAAAACCTTATTATTAACCACTTATTTATTTGAGATCGAAGTCTCAATACATTGCTTAAGCTGCCCTTGAAGTATTGCATTCAAACAAATACCCTACATTAGCTTCCTGAGGGACTGGGACTATGGGCATATATCATCATACATGGCTTAACTTTGTTGAAACATGATGAACAATTATTACACTGATTCTAAGTACTGTTTTTGAATAGGGGAATAAGATCAATTCAGTAAGTTTTTAATGATAGCAGATTCATAACAGGCAACTGAACTACAGTGACTGATTTTGAGGTCCGATTCATGTAAGCAAAAGATGAGTCCCCCCACCCCAGTTTGAGTCCTTACACTCCTGAGCAAGACTTGTAAGACATACTTAAGTGGTATTGTGTCACAAAGTGACCTCTTACCTTTTAATTATTATGTTCCTTTTACCTAGAATGTTTCACTTCCCAGATACCCTTCATCTGCTTCTAACACTCAGACTTCCAAACTTTGTGCAAACCTTATGAGATATACTGAGACACATTCTGTGTCTTAGGGAAAAAGGTAGTTGAAGCCTATCTTGAGAATCATTAACATGTTTCAGGTATTTTCTCCTGAAGAAAATAGGGAGACATCATGGTATCATGTCCACACTGTTGAGGGAGTCCTCACTGTAACTGATTATAATTTGTGACTCACTTGTTCAACTGCCCTGTCAGGTTTTATGCACATTCAGGCTAGGGATTCATTCATTTAGCTCTGTGATCCTTGGACCTTTGCCACGAGGCTACGTTTAATGAGGTTATCTGAATGAATGGCTGAATGGCTAATGAGCAACATTAGTGCGAGTTTTTTTTTTCTTTCAAAAAAGCCTTGCATTCTTTTCTAAGTCTTTGTAGGATCAGACCTTGAAACAGGATTTGAGTATAAAAATCTTATTTGAAATGTGATCCTAGAAAGCACTGTTAGGGGAGTGGGAAATGAGACAAGGAAGAGGATGAATTTCATTGTCATATAATGAGCAGTTCTAGATAGCGCAGGCTCTGTGTTAGACTTTTGAGCTGCTTTGTCAAAAGGCCTGCTGTAGCAACTTAAAATCAGGGAGAGGGAAGGAAGACAATTGTCAAAGATATATACTAAGCAATGTGCTTCTTCTAGATAAGCTTCATATTCCAACAGTTCTACAATATCCCAACATAGCACCACACACTGGAGCACCAGCATTTACTGCATGGCAAATATTTCATATTCAAACTGAAATAGGCTCATTTTCCCTGGAGACTCTTAGAAGACATATAGGACATGCCTCATAATTGTCGTACCCAGTCTGAGATGTTCAGATACGTATCTATGCATTTCCTGCTGTATTGGTTGGCTGCTCCAGGGGTGTTAATTCTGTATGTGTTGAGCATATTCCTGTGGCCAGAGAAGAACTCAGGCAAAATAAGAACTATTTAAGGTAGGGAGTTCAGAGAGAATAGATGTACCTGAGTGGAAAGTTTGCCAGCATACTAGCAGTGTCTTTTACAGTTCTTTCACTAATAGTATTTTTTTAAGATAAATTGACATTCTAGTCATTGATATACATACTACATACCACATTTATGATAAATATGGAAATACTTTCCTGAAAACTCAAGCTTCCTTTTAATAATTATTACCATATGTAATATGCAATATGTTTTAATGTAAGACCAAACAATATGCATTCTAAGCTGTATATGTTATATAATATGTGAATATTTATATGAATATTGTTTATTTGTATAAATAATGAAGCACTAATAAAGGACCTGGCTTAAAGGATTGTAAGGCTGAACAATCCAGACCTAAAAAGGTCAATATTGTAAGATTCAGGCTGAGTCTAAGTCCCCTACTGACCCTTTCACAGAGGTCGCATACCAAATATCCTGCATACCAAATATTTATAATATGATTCACAACAGTAGCAAAAATTACAGTTATGATGCCTAAGCTGGAGAATTATTTCTTAGTGTTTTTGTTCCATTCAGGCCTTGTTGAGTGGGTAAGGACTACAAACATTAGCAAGGGAAATCTTTAATCATTTTTATAGGTTCAACTTTTTTTTCAAGGTAGGGTTTCTCTGTGTCACAGCCCTGGCTGTCCTGGAACTGTTTTTGTAGACCAGGCTGGTCTTGAACTCACTGAGATCCGCCTTCCTCTGCCTCCCGAGAGCTGGGATTAAAGGTGTGCACCACCACTACCTGATGCCAGGTTCAACTTTTATTATTGTCTCTACAAGCACTCAAAAAGACGTACCTAGAAATAATGTTCAACAAAATCTCTTTTGTTTACTCATCTATCTTTAACATCTAAAGATCTAAAGCATCTGGTGCATAGTAGATGCTTAATACTTATTTTTTAAATAGATTGATGGATTATTAAGATATGAAGACCAAATTGATCTTAAGCATTTTGGAATATTTTTATAAGATCAAATTTTCTATAAAGAGCTTAACAGTTTTAGTTAGGGTTTGTGGACCATATGGTTTCAGTCACAAATTCAAGTCTGCTGTACAATGCGAAGGAAGCAGAGAACAATGTGCAAATGGCTATGTTCCAATAAAACTTTATTTACAAAAGTAATGAGTGAGCCAGATGTGGGCTGCAAGCTATACTTTTCTGCTGGTTTAGGTTTTAGCAACTCAATTGTTATAGTACTATATGTGCTTTTAAATAATATTTTAATGTAAAACAAATCTCACAATTTTCTTTTCACTAGATTAAACTACCTCACCTCGCTTGATGGATAAATGATGCTTGCTTTGTCCACACAGGGGCAGCTCATGGCCTGTCATCCATTCTGCAGATGCTTCTTTCTTACCACGAGAATCTCAAGCCTTCAGATGGGGAGCTGGTGTGGCAGAGTGTGGATTTCCTCATGGAACAGGAACAGAATTGCAACTGGCCACCGGAGCTGGGAGAAACGATCGAGAGAGAATGAACTGGTCCACTGGTGCCACGGTGCTCCAGGTCTCGCATACACTGTTGCCTGAAAACAGAAACAGGGCTGCCTTTCACTGAGCTTACACAGAGGGAAGTTCATTTTTCTGACATCTGAGGGTATTTCTCATCCTGGGCCATAGCTATCAAGCTGAAATTTTTGAAAACTAAAATAATATCTTGATCTTTAAAGGATTTCTGAAAATCATTCCACAGGTTGAAAAAAATACAACTCTCTATCCACAGTGTTAAACAAGCACTCCCTCAACATGTAATGTGAGTCACATATGTAGTCTGAACTATTAGGGTATTTGAGTGGTAGAGCGAGTGATGAGTATGTTCAATTTTCTGGGTTTGAGTCCCAGAATATATGTACAAAGAGAATCAGTAGCCACATGTTCAAAAGCAAAAAAAGAAATGGGTAGAATTAATTGTAATAATATGTAACCCAAATATTATTTTAGTAGGATACTAATTTAAAAATAGATATGACTGGGCCAGGGACTAAAGGCACTGCTGGTAGAACGCTTGCCTGGAACACAGAGGACCTGGGTTCAATCCAGAGCACTAAAAATAATGTTAGTGTACACTCTTTCAGACATTGAAATCCTTAAAATTTCCTGTTGATTTTAAAGTTACATAACATTATAATCAAATGCTGCATTTTAGAGTCTTTTTAGCTACATTGGAAAGTGCACATCCACAGCCTGATCACTTACATGGTGGCCTCTGTCATGCCTAGGAGCCTCACAGCTTGTAAATCTCTCATCCCAGGATCACAACTCAGTGAATTACAATGTATATTTGACCAGTATCCTTATGAAACTTATGTTAATCTTTAAGTTTCAGATGCATGGCTTTGAAATTCTTGGTCCACTGAGTATTTCCAGTGATAATTAATAAAATGTCTAATGAAATAACAACCCATCCCCCAATGAATTCTGAAATTGAGCCTTGAAACCAGACAAACTTCACTATTCTATCCCCCGTTTTACAAATCCCATTATACAACTAACTAGCCTTTTGAAAAAAAGGAATAATTTAAAAAGTTAAATTCAAACAAATAAATTCAGTTAATTGGCAAGGAGACTGGAATTATCAAATAATACAGTTATTAAATTTGTTTTTGACAATTGCATGTGTATATAATGCTTTTATAATCTCCCCTTCCAAAATATTTTGATTATGAATGAATTTAGTTTACCAGGCTGTGCTTCAAACAAAAGAGCACAACTTTAAATTGCATTTGATTTATTTTTGTCTTGTTACCTGATTTTTATTGCCTCCCTTCTCCCCGTAATTAATGTTCTTTAATCAAATTAGAGTTCTGTTTTATCCTTGATACAGTTTGAATAATATGTCACTGTCTACTGTCATATTTTCTTTGCCTGCCACATTTAACTATGGAAGGAATGGCAAATTGTGTATTTTAAAAGTACCAAGACAGTACATTATGTTCGGGCTAGCTGCTGTCAGGTATAATTTGTGCCCATTACTTCTTGCTTTGACCTTTTGGGGGAGAAAAAACACAGCAGTTATTTCCCATTCTGGAAATCATGTTTCTTGTTATACTCAATACTTCTATTTCTCCTTCCCCTTAATCATTCTCAGCGGTGGTCTCTGGATATTCTCCAAGCATCCCAGGATTTCTAAATTCTGGAGATGTCCCAAATTAAACATAGACTATTTTAAAAGGACTCAATATGCTCGTAAAAGCCCTTAATAGAGTAGAAAGAAATCTACTAAAATGAGTGGGTGAGCCTGTTGAAGTAGGTGTTTAAATGGCTGTTATTGTACCCTTTCTGAATAACAAATGCCATCTGTTTCAGCAGGTCATGGATAGGATTCATGACATTGAAGACTTTATTTACCCTCCTGTAACATTCACTCTAAGTGTTTTAAGAAGAGTAACATAAATATATTGCTTCAAATCAAAACTAAGTCCATGTAGTCACCAGAGTATGAAAAAGAAACTGATTAACTAATTCAATAAGGTCGTTATTTCTGCTTACCTCAGCCCTCACCTAAGAGTGATTATAAAACTGGTAATTGCAGGTCAGAGACAGTCAAGATCTCACTGAAGCTGACTACAAGAAATTTCTCTCCAAATTCAACAGGAAATAGCCTAGAAAAAATAATTTTATTTATTTTAGAAAAATTTTGAGAACAGATTTATGAACAGCACAGATGGTGTGGGATGACAGACCATTCCTATGATTAAAAATCTGCCAGAGATAATCTATAGTGTGGAACTTCATTAATGCTACCTTATTCACACCTTAGCTTCCTTCCTATGGGCTTTCTTTCAGCTCACCTCTACAAGTGACTACCCTAGATATTAGGTATGAAATACATAGCTAGTTCTTGACTATAGATGAACAACACTGGGGTCTAATTGTAACTCTAACAAGTGACCTTGAAGAAAAATCTCTTTTTAAAAAAAAAATCTGAAATGAGTATGCTGAAGTGGAGTAGTGAATCTCAGTATTTTTGTCATCATTGACACATCTTCACATGTGGGCCTTTGCCATCCCTAAGGGAAGTTTCTCAGATGCTTTTATAAATACCTACAGTGACAAGTAGCTTTGTGTCCTTAAATACAATAAAGTATTGCTGGAAGACTCATGCGATCCATTCATAACCTTGATCCCTCTGCAATACAGGATGGAAGTCATTTGCAGAATCATTGAAACAAATGCTGTGGCTAAAATAACCTCCCTGGCTGCACCAGGTTACAGCATTACTTTCGCAACACTGACAGTGCACTTCCTTTATTCTGTGTGAAACACAGGTGTGAGCAGTTTTGAAATTTCATTCCACAAAGGCTCTTGGGTAGGTGACTTTGAATAAAGAGCAAAGCTTCTGGAGCACAGATTGGTAGCTAAGTTTGTAACGACTCAACAAAATTACACATCCTAGCATGAACCTGGGTGGAGGTGCTCCAGTATGTTGAAGTAGTGTATTCTATCTGTCACAAGTCTCTGAAGACCCCACCTTTCAAAGATTTAGTCTCCCCAAACCATCTTTATTAAGTTGTGATTTAATTTCCTGGTTGTATTTGGCAAAGTCATCTACCATCACTGACTTCTCTTTTATATCATTGAAGACTAATTAGTGGTTGTAGGAAAAAGCTGTGCTAATTCCCATTGCAGTCAAAGAAACATGACATCCTTTCCTTTGAGAATCAGAAGCGTTAGGATGGTTTCCATCAGGTCAGAGTAGGTGCTAACAAATTTAGAATATGTTCCAGGCCCTACTCTGTCCAGAGCCCTAGGATCCACAGCTTTTTTTAACTGTCTGGGGCTAATGCTTGATATAGCAATTAAAATCATCTCAGTCTCTCTTCTTTTCTACATCTCTGCTCTGCTTCTAGTGCCAGCTTCCACTAAAGCAGTGGTGCTTGACCTTTCTAATGCTAGGACCCTTTGATACAGTTTCGCACATTGTGGTGACCTAATGCTACAACCATTTGATACAATTATGCACATTGTGGTGACCTAAAGCTACAACCCTTTGATACAGTTGTGCACATTGTGGTGACCCCAACCATAAACTCATTCTCATTGCTACTTCGTAACTGTCATTTTTTAAACGGTTATGAGGGGTAATCCAAATATCTGATGTGCAGGGTATCTGATATGAAATCCCTGTGAAACTGTGTTTGAGGCTCACAGTTTGAGAACCACTGTGCTAGGTTTAATTCCGGTCTGATCCAGTTTGATCAGGTTTTGAACCTGTCTACAGTGACAGTGGTTTGATCCAGTTTGAACCAGTTTGATCCAGTCTGATCCAGTTTGAGCTGGCCTGATCCAGTTTGAGCCGGTCTGATCCAGTTTGATCCGGTTTTGAAGCGGTCTACACTGCTTTGAGGTATTGCAGGGACAACAGACATTTGTGGGACTATTTGGTAGCACAGCACCACACCAGATGAGGAGAAAAGAAAAGGAATACGATAAAAATTCCTGCCCTTTAGTGGTTTGCAGGGGAGGCAGACATGGGAACAGACAGTTTAAATTTGGTTATGGATAAGTGCTACATTATATATAGTGTGAGATAGGATCCAAGAAGAGAGATTTTTCATGCTGCCTCCTCCAGATTCAGTGAAGGCTTCCTAAAGAACGTGATTTCTGAGTTGAGTTGTGCAAGGAAAAAGAGGAGGCTTCTTCCAAGAATAACAGGCACTCGGTAGCATTGGAGCACTGCAGGTAGTCTGGTTTTATGGAAGTCAGAAACTTCAGTCCAAGCATGAAGAAGCAGCTAGTGGATAGAGCAGGATGTTGTTCATGAAGGGCTTTCTGTATCATGCTATGGTGCCTGTATAATAGGGAACCCTTTGGCTTTTCCTTGGCTAAAACACTTTCCACCTCACACACTCTTTTCTGTGTGTCTGGAAGCAGGCTGTACTCTCAAGGGAACCTACTAGGCCAAGGGTTGTTGGACAAAGAAGCAAAGAAAAGCCAGAGAAATGGCTTTCATGGAGACGGGCTTTACTCTGTCTGATTCTGAGGGATGCTAATAGGCACAAGATCCACTGAAGGTTTGGTTCTGTGTTCAGGCAAGGGAGTAGTAGACTTTTGTATTCCATGATAGCTTCGGAGGGCTGAGTATTGGATACAATTTTCTGTTTGCCTGTGGGGCAATCTCTAAAGGCAGGAATCCAGGACATGTGTCAGCAGCCAGCTGTTAAAAGAATTCAGGCGTGGTCTGCTTCCCGATAAGATAAAGGGAAGCCGAGTCATTGATTACTCATTGATTACTGCTCCTCATCCAGTACTCAATTATAAGATAGTCAATTATAAGATAGTCTAGTCAGCCTTTCCCACCAGCAGGGGCTCTTCCTGTATGTTTCCATAACTATATTTGTAGTTACACAGCCTAGTTTGCACCTCCAGATTAAGCTATAAAATCCATTAAAGACAGAAGCCTTTTTCATTGATTTTTATTGGGCTGTACATTTTCTCTGCTCCCCTCCCTGCCACTCCCCTCCCCTTCAACCCTCTTTCATGGTCTGCATGCTCCCAATTTACTCAGGAGATCTTGTCTTTTCCTACTTCGCATGTAGATTAGATCCATGTATGTCTCTCTTAGGGTCCTCGTTGTTGTCTAGGTTCAGACAGAGGCCTTTTAAAATCAGCGCCTGCCATATAGTTCATGCTCAGTTGGTCTAAACAGTCACTATGTCCTACGAAATTACTCTCCGGCAAATTTCATCTCCATTTTTCCTCCGACGAAGCTAGATCAGAGCTCTCCTGCCTTTCTTTAGGTGTTCCCTCATAATACTATGTAAGAACAATCACATTGTTATTCAAAAATCGAAACCAACCAGTTCATAATAAAAGACTTCTAGTAGTCACGGGGTCTACCTAAATTTTAGTGGGTGAGCCCATCAAGGCATTTGTTCTATTCAAGGCCATTGTTTCCACCTTAAAAATGTAATTTTAGAGGGTGCTAGGCACAAATCCCAGCTGGAGTCATCTTGGATTATTAATTTCACTATGAACTGGCCGGCCTTGCAACTTGAGGAAAATAATAATTTCAATTAATAGTTGTCATGTCTCTTGTTTCTGCTCTTGCAGAAGTTTTGAAACCGGCAAGTTTTGAAAGAATGTCTGTTTCCACAGAACATGAAGGACTAACCTCAAAGCTGGAGTGGACATCTTATTGAGGTTGTTTGATTGCACTGTTATTCCTGGAAAGGCTCCCGGCTTTGTTCTTAAGCAAACGGGTATTGTTATAAATATATAAACATTGCCAATTCTGAACGTCTATGGGACAATGGGTCATGTTAGTTGACGTGCTTTAGAAGTCTTCTCTTTGGAAATGTAGCTAGGAATGTAAAAACAAAAGACACTGGGTGTTAGAATATGTGGGGATTCAACGACCTTCAATTCCTGACTCCTTAGTTTTCCGAGTTCTACACTTACAGATGTACACGACCACACCATTTTGTGAGGTGCTAAGGATTAAAACCAGAGCTTCTTATGTGCTCGGCAAATACTCAACCCACTGAGCTACATTCTGAGTTCTAATTTTTGAAATCTTAATCTAATTGTTTTTCTAAGCAGGTAATATAGTCACCTGGTTTCAAATGTGTAAAAAAAAAAAAAAAAAGGAGCATAGCATCATCCCTCCTCCCCAGCCATTAAATTGACTTCCCTTGAGAAGTTGTTCTCTGCAAATATGGGAATATATATCAAATTTTGTTTTTCTTATACAAGTGATAGTGCCTTGTTATCTTGTTGATTATGCTATATGAATACATAAAGGGCCTTGTCTAACATTTTTGTTAGTCTTACTAAAACAAGAATATTTGACTCCAGTTGTTTCCAATAATTTCATTCTAAACAGTGCTACCTTTCACACGGTATGAATAGATTATCCTTTCCTGCCTTCTGTCTAGGAGGGAAGTAGCCTATGCAGGAGGGAGAGTCATCGTGGGTTACTAATTTCTTACACTGTGAACCTCCAGACCTTGCAACTGAAGGGAAATAATTTCTAATTCCTAATTTCTATTCATAGTTACCATGTCTCTTGTTTCTTCTCTTGCTTCTGTGGTGGATACTACCTTTGTTAGCAAGTAAATTCCTAAATTAGTCTCTGTAGTTTATTCCCTGAAGCATGGATACATATGGAAACCAGATGTAGAGCAGACAGCATTGTTTTGAATAGAAATAGCTCCATACTGATTAACTGTATACGCTGTGCCAGAAAGACTGTGAATAGACTACAAAAAAACTGGTTGAAAACTGAGCAGTCCTTTTGAAGGGATATACCCAGAATCATATTGGTTATGTGAAATAGTGCCCATTTCTCAGGTGTGTTGGCTGGTTTAAATAAGTTAACACATGAAAATTATTTTTTTTTAAATTTTTTTAAACTTTATTATAAAAAAAATTTGCAAATAAATACAAGAAAATCATTTTAAATAATGCCTGGAATATGTAACTTCTATGTAAAGATTAACTTTTGTTATTACTAAATTTGAGTTTCATCATTTCTAAGTTTTATCTTTGCATATATATACATTACTCATTTCTGAAAATGGTATCAATAGTAAAATGAAAACTGTTGTGTCAAAAATGTACTCACTGTTCCCAAAATCAAATTAACCAATTTTCTTAATAATTCTCAGTTAAAATGGGAGCCTGAATGGTAATTATAGAACTAAAACGAATGGACAATATTGGCTACAGTACATATAAAAACCTAATGGCTCTATAAAAAACACTGAGCTAAGAAAACCTCATCATTTATAAATTATTACTTATAAATAATAATTTATAAATTTATATGTAATTATACATATTGAGTTAATTCTTAAGTTACATTATTTTTTGCTGTTTAGAAGTGCAAACTCTTGTTTAAATGACTGCATATTTAAGAAAACAGTTGATAGAAAATCAGTAGCAAGTGGAATTCCAATTTATTTCCTCATTTATTTTAAGCTGCCTGGAATAGTTTCCATGGCCCACAAAAGATCTAATGAGTAATTACTCTTGATAGGACTCCTGTGGTGGCTGTAATAATCTAAATTTATGACAGTACAAACTCTCAGGCCTCACCAGCATCAGAATTGGAGATTATTTTTGTTGATGATGACAAAGGAATAAGATAGTTAAAAACCATGATATAGATGAGAGCATTGGAAAGGCTGGAGACTACTATACAATGTTGTTTAGTTAATTTAAATAAGAAAATGAAAGTCAAAGAAAAATGGTTTTCACCAAAATTTTAGAGATCAGTGACTTATTTTAAAGGCAAATTGTCTTAAGAGCAATGCCTCATGGTTGAATTTACTATTTGATGGCACCATTATGAAAAGGTGCTTGCATTCTCCCATTCATCTTCATCCTTTGTTGCCCAAAGCAGATTGTGTAAAATCCTCACATTTATTTTCAGCCTCTGTGCTCTGTCACATATAAATGAGACCGAGTTCAGAAATAATATGCTTCCAGAAACACAAATATTTAGATTTTTTTAAAAAGGAACAGTGATATATAAGTTTGCTTTGGTTCAAGATAAACAAAAGTAGGATGATTTATGTGACTGTTTCACTTAAAATTATTGGACAGTGGAAGGAATAGAATCTCAGAAAATACCAATGTGCTTTGATTAGCAGCTCCTAAAAATAGTTGGATTTGTTTGGCAACAAACTCTGTTGCAAAACACAAAGACTTATATAACTGATCTTTTTTTTTTCTCTAGAGAATGGAGTTTTCTCAAATTACTTACATAATTCTGAAAACAACCTGACACTAAAACTTTAACTTCATAAAAGAAGAAGAGCATCCTGTAGCAGGTCACATGGACACAGTCATATTAAATCTGTTCGTGTTTTCTTCTTCTCTTAGGTTTGCACAATTCTTGTTCACTGAAGAATTCAAAGCTGGTTCACGGGTCCTTGAAAGCATATATAGCTTGTATGAATGCTTCTCTGGCACGGTTTGCTTTCTCATTGATTTGCTACAGCCCAATCAGGCTGAATTCCCTCTCTTCAGCGTCTTTGTTTAAAGGCTCCATCTCCCATTGCATCCTGGCAGAAGTCCCCTGAGATTTCCTGGGCCTCCTCTAGGCAGTTTCCCACATAATCCACATCCAATGGCATCACAACTATGAGCCTTCTTCACATTGCTGCCAGAAGGATGAGCTCAGCCTGATGAAGCAGCGTGATACCAGACTGGACAGACAGCCTGCCAAGCAAAGATGCCACAACTCATCTAAAAATCACAGATTTGACGTTTCAGGGGAGAGATGTAAAACCGAAGATCGAGAGAAAGCGAAAGGAAAATAATGTTTTCCAGTTCATGACACTGAAGGCAAAAGTGAACTGGAGATGATGGGGATAGACTGGCAGCCCTTTGAAAACTGGAGAGCAAATCTGACCATCTGTCTATACCCTCCACCCTTAAATTCAGAAGTGAAGACAATCGTAATAATCTAAAATATATAAAATAAATTTGCCCTCTTAAAAACTGTTAGCAGGGATCAAGTGTCATGATGAAGGACATGAAAAGAAACCCTTGATTGTCCTAGGCCTTTGTTTGCTGAAGTTCATGATTTTTTTTTTTGAGTGGAGATATTTGAATATGTATGTGGGTATTTTTTAAATCACTGTCATGGGCACTTTAAAAACATCATATCATAACTTATTTTAAACACTGAAATTTCAAGCTTCCTTAGGTCTTAGGATAGCTCTTTCCCTAGTTTTGTTTTCTTTCCTAGAGCTCAGTATAGTGAGATTCCGGGCAGGAAGGAGTGTAATTTTAGTGGCAGCCTAAGCTTAGTAGCTTAGGGGTGTGGCTTGTTTAGCATGCACAAGGCCCTAGTTCCATGCCTAGTACCATAAACAAACAAAAAAGAAGACAGGAAAATTCTTATCTAGCAAATAAGTGTTGTTGTCATGTGTTTGTCTCAACTTGAAGTGTGACCTGTATATTGTATATGTTAGTAATTCTTCAAATGCCTTCATCTTTGTAATCTCTATGAAGCTATTAGACTGTAAAATATGCTCTCGGTGAAAACCACTCATCTCAAAGATCAGGGTAACTACCACAAAGGTAAGTCATTTCCGTATTTCATAGAATACCATGAAAGACATGGAATGAGGAAAATAGAACTGGTTATCGAATGAATGTTGTTCTATTTTATCCTATTAGATTACGAGCGGAATGAACTCCCTGGCTAGTCACCTTACCTTGCAAAACAAAGGACATGCCAGAGCTTTACTATCATACCAGTTGATTCTAGTTATCATATTAAGTTTACTTTTGCTAATAACAAAGGTTATAAAAATACTTCAAGCCAATAGTGGATTGCTGAACACTAATAGAAGCAACTGTCACTTCCAAACAGAGAATATGAGTTTACCACTGTCCCGGTATTTAACCACTGAAGTTCAAACATCATAGTAAAGAAAACTGTTATGCTGTATAAGATGTCATTGTTTCAATAGTCATTAGCTATTTGGATATACATAGGTACATATGTGTACATGATACATTTAATACCATATAATTTGAAGCACTATTTGAACTGTAGATAGACTTTGGGAGGAGTTAGGTAATACTTTATTGCCTAGAAATATTTCTGTGTGTGCTGGCTTGTGGAGCTGTATGAACCAATGGATTTGTATGGGTTTGTATGAATGTTATATGTGTGATCCTGTTTTGCAAAAGAGGATCTCTTGTATTCATAAGATTCTCAAAGAATCTTACCAAAGGAAAGAACTGTCTTTTTATATTTTATGACTCTTTGCACGTTGACAATCGTTAACACAAGCTGGGACAAAATGAATTTTGCAAAATGTGTACCTTGTTGGCTTATGGTCCCATTTCACACCCTCATATTTCAACATATAAAACTGGCTTTAATTGCCCATCTGTGAAAATACTGTTTGGAGTAAAACTTAATTAGATTCCAGAAGTTCTTTCTTGAGGAGGGCAAGCACCTTTTGGAAGCCCTAAGGAAGATTCTGTTTACAGAATGTTCTCCTTCTGAAAGGACCAGTGACAGCTGCTACAACATCTCATTTAAAATGTGTTTGGCATGGGCCCTACAGGCTAACGATAACCAGGCAGAATTAGGCCTTTTACAATAAAGGAATACATGCTTTCATTGTGTCTGAGCAGCCCCTCAATGTGTGTTAGGTGATCCCCCCAAAGACAGAGCTGGGAGGAACAAAACAAGGATTCGAAGTCTGGTTTCTCCTTTCATGTTCATTTATTCAGTATTCTAGATTAGAAATATGCCAGCATCGCAGTAGACAAATCCGCCCCTCTCTCAAAGGGACCTCCTTTAAAAATCTGCCCACCTCTTCCATCATTCATTATATGGACCAGAAAACCAAAGGACTAGGAAATGACACATAGATTTGTTGTATCTGTTATGTTTCCAGGAGCTTTAGAAAAACTGAACCTACCTTTTAAAGATGCAATAGAATGACCGTAACTTTGTGCTGATCATTGTGAAAAGCTTGCTATTTTTGTATATCATGTCTAAAAAGGGGTCATGTTTGGGTGTGGTCTTTCTGAAGTACCATCTCAGTAAATTTGAAACAAGGGTACACTTTTTTTTTTGTCTGTTAAACCTATCATTGAAACTTTCCATTTTCCTGAAAGACAAGCACCGCTAGTTTGAGAGTCCTATATTACTTTCCCAAGAAAGGGATGAAAGACACATATTTTCAGCAGGAAATTAAGTCATGTCATTTATTTCATAACCAATTTCATGTGTAGTAACATTCTTAATGTTAAAGCATGATCCCTCTTGAAGGCTACTGTGGCAGTTTTATTATTTTTAATTACAAGTACATGTGTGGATATGTGCATAAGAGTGCTGGAACTACAGTTATGGACGGCTCTGAGCCACCCGATGTGAATTCTGGGAAGGGAAATCCAACTTGGGTTCCCAGAAAGTGGGGTGGGGCTCCATGCTCTCAACCGCCGAGCCATCCCTTCAGCTCTTACTATGGCATTTTCACCACTGTTCATGCTATCATGCTATTTACTAAATAGGACAAAATCAGTCCTGAATGCTGAGTGGAGATGTTTGAGGATACTTTGAAAGAGCCTTAACAATAAGGAAGGAGACGCATTATACTTCAATAGCAAGTATTGTTTTACAATACAAATATTGTAAAACACTGTAGCTTTGTAGCATTAACACAGTTACTTGCCTTTCTTTCTACCCTTAACTGTCTATATTTAATTTACCCTATCTCGTTGCCACATTACATCTTTGCAATTTGTAACCTGGTATTTGAAGAGAACAGAAGTTTGACAGTGTATATTTCCCACTGACTTTTTTCCAGGCAATTGACCATGTTGTTAAGATAATAGTATTCAATTATGACAATTCATTACATAGAACAGCTTACTTGCTCTCTAGTAAATCCTATCTCTTCTTTTTTACTTCTTTAGTTTTCTTTGAGATTTTAATCAAAGTGTTATGCAAATTGTTTTGGTTTCTTTCTTTTTTTTTATTGAAAAAATTTCCGCCTCCTCCCCGTGTTTTGGTTTCTGTAGAGAGTATATCTCAGTAATTTCAATGCAAAAAATATGAGTTTGGGATATATAACCAGGCTAAGAAAGTATACACAGGCTGAGGATGTAATTCTATAGTAGAACACCTTTCTAGCTTGCATGCTGCCCTAGGCCCTGGTCCCAGCGTTAAGAACAAAAAGACATCAAAGAAAAGACACAATTAAAAGGAAGTAGTAATGTCAAGAGAACCATGTTAGAAATCTTAAATCCTTGTTCTGCCACTTTTGGGGGGGTACTTTATATAGTTAGGTACCTTGCCTAATTCATACAGTTGTCATAGGAGTTATTTGTCAATATGGGTTCTTTATTATTTAAAAAGGCTTCTATGTTTTAGGTTCCTACTATGTGCACATAAAATTATGCTCAGTTCATATTTAAAAACTAAACAAACACATGTCACATGAAGATGCAGTGCTTGGGGCCCAGGACACTAGAAGGGTAACTATATATTTTATATTCCACTGCCAATTCTGACTGTGGTATTTGTGCCTCAGAAGGTTCTGACTTGAATTTCCTCCAGAGGAATGGGTGGTGTAGTCTAGACGCTCTCTTTAACACAAATATTTATTTTGCTAACTGAAAATAAAGGATTTTGGTGCCAATAACTGAAGAAAAGGAACATCCAGGCCATAACTATATAGCAAAAAATGAATTGGGAAATAGGATAATTTAACACTGATTTTGATCTGTATTTTTTAATTTGGTCATCAGAAGTGTGTTACCTGTAGGAATAAAATTATGTTGCTTGTGAAGCCTCCTTTAAATTATTATGTCTCAAATTAATAGCTGGGATGACTAACCCTCAAATTTACCAAGGTCATGTGATCTTAGCATAAATTTGGCTAGAGAAAGGCAAGCTAGAAGACAGGATCAGGGCTTGGGGGTTGCTTACCAAAGCGTGGTATCTGAAGATAATTTGCACATGTGCATTTAATGAGACTAAACAAGTATAGTCTTACCACTGGGACTTTTTTTTTTCTTGCTTACTGAAATCTTGTTAATCCTAATTCACCTTCAAGTCAGCATGTGTCATCACCTGTCTCTAAACGTCTCATTCTGATAATGGATTTTTTACCCCCTATGTCTGTTTAATCACACACATGACCTCTCTTCTCCTACGAAGGCAGGCTTCCTCTGTATCTTTGTCCACATCTGTCCTTTGCTAAGAGCATGGGGCTCAACAAGACTTGATTCTACTTTAGATAGAAGGGCTGACCTCGAGGTCAGTTGCAACCAGAATTGGGACTATTCTGTAGCCAGATCACAAGTACAGGGCAAGCTGCCACAAGAGTGCCTGTGCAATGAGAATAAGGTAGTGGCCACATGTATCTTGCTTCCAATCCATAAACAGGACTGGCCATATTGTTTTTATGTCTTTTATTATGGCATAAAAGACAAAAACCAAAGTAGTTCCTACACGAACAAAGTCTCTCCCCTTATTTTATAAATTGGGACCTAATGGGTGATGCTGTTAAGATTTAAAGGAATATTCATTTTCATCTTTAAATATTGAACCTTGTCCTTTCCATCTAGTTCCCTTCACAAATGACAAAGTCTCTCATCTTCAGGATTCTCTGTGTCTTCATTTCCTTTGGGGGTACCTGTGATTCACCCATTCTGAATCAACTTTGAAAAGTTATTTAAATGGAAAACCAAATCTGTGTTTTTGTTCTGCATTGGGGTGGAAGGAGGGCCAGCGAATTCTATGACTTATCTTTGTACTCAGAATCACCTGAAAGGCAAGATACCACTTTGTTACAGAATAATCACTTACTAAATTGAAAATAGCTGAAGATTTATGTCTCAAAGGTCTTCCTGAAGTACCCCAATACGACCCCTTGTGTTATGCTTTCAGAAACAATTCCTTCATATAGAATAATGCAGTTCTACTGAAAATTTCTTCATATATTTTGTGTGATGTGTTCCTCAGTGTATAATCTTGTATTGTGTGTGAAGTAGCTGTGACTTAGCAATCAGTATAAAAAAAGCATAAAATCTATACTTGTCTACTGTCTTTAGCAAATGACCTTATTACAGCATATTTTAGTGGGATGTCTGTGTGTAAGTGGCGATTGCCAGTAAAATAAATTGTGTCATTAAATTTGATTCAAGTTGAATGTGGTAATACCTATATATAGATATATTCAAATAAGCATATTGCTTCAAATAATCAGTCTTGAATCTTTTAGGGCTTTTAATATTAGAGGTGTCTTCTGAAGACTGCAGCAGCAGTAAACTCCTTCTGCTCTTGAAAATGCAGTATTATTTGTATGATAGAGATGTCCCAGCAGTAAGAGTGGAACACTGTAAGAATAATAATAGTTTGGTCTCAGGATCTGGTATAGGCCACTCCAGTCTCTTGGATGTATTGGCACCAAACTAACAGAGTTTTTAAAATGAATTTTGTAGAAATCAGTGAAACATGTTGAGAAGCCATAAATAACTAGGGACTGGTCAAGCATCACATACTAGAGTGAATAGAATCTACTTCACCAAAAGGGTTTTCATTTTTGCACAATTTGCAACATTTACAAAAATATGTTTGTATCATTGTTGGGTAAAAACAAAGTTAATCTTCCTGATGGTACATTTCATAAGCAGCAAACCAGTGCAATTCCTTAATCTTTTGGGGCAATACCCCAAATAGGAAATTGTCAATATAGTATAACAACTTACTCCTAATTGCACCTAAGAGTAAACGAGCACCACAGTTTAATGTACTACTGAAGTTTAAAGATGTGCTCAATAAATTAGTATTATTAATAAAGTTGTGCTCTCTGCTGTATTTCTCCACCAATTACGAATAAAGCAAAATTATAAAAAATAAACCAAATGATAGGAATTAGTTATTAGTACTTTAAAATTCTTTTAATTTTTATTAACATTAAATTCAACACCAGTTATCTGTTGTATATAACAAGAATTTTGAAATACTTGCACACCAATTGAGAGGCTTTGTAAAAATGCCTTTTTGCCAAAATCAAGTTCTTTGACTTCTTGCTAATTCTTATATGTCTGTAGGGGTACTTTGAGGGGTTTGAAAGATATATCAGGAGCAGTTCTAATCTTAGTGCAGAACATTTTGCTAATCATTTTACTATATTACAAAATGTTATACTATGATATTTTATAATAAAACAAAATTATCAAGTATTCTGGCCTATTACATATTATTATACCCAAACATCACTTTCTATAAGTCTATTACTTTGTACACATATTTTAAAAAAAAAAATCACAGTGGGTATTTTGGTCCTAGTGAGGAAGTATAATGCAATATCTGACATTGATTTTTAATGAAAATCCACTTAAATGTAGGGCAGAGAAACTAAGTTGTAAATGTATATTTTCATCTGACTGATAAAATGGCAAGTGATAATTCAGAAAGGTCAACTTATAAATGCTCATCAGATTTTAGCTTTTCTTATCTATTGTTCCTGGAGCGGGACGACAATTGTCAGTTGAATTTGCTTCAGCTTCACCGGGGGTTTGCTTACAGTCCACTGCCTGGTGTAATGAAATCTCTTCCGAAGCAAGACTGACTTAGAAACTTAGTGATGCACCTTCCTATTTTTTAGCTGCTGTTATAATATCAAAAACACTGTGATCTTTCCAATGTGTTTTCTGTGTCAGTTTTGTACTGTAGAAAATAATCTGCCATAAACTGCACTTTATTGTTTAAAGTGATGTTGCTGGCTTATTGCACCGCTGCTCAACAACACGGTCCACTTAATAATGTAAAACCTGTGATAATCCTTTGCCTTAAGATCTGATGCTAAAGCGTTATTGTGTTCTAGTTAATTATTTGTAGCTACTCATTAGTTACCCTTTAAAACTAATGATGGTATCAAATAAAATATTAAACAAATACACCATGGAGGACTGCTGGTGATTCTGTTTGTGACTGCGTGTATCTGGATCCAGGGCATGGTGGCGTGCTGGGCTCTATAAATAGGCATTCATAATCCTTTTGGAGAAAGGGACTGGTACTTCTCAGGCCTTGGCTGAATTCTCCCTTCAACCATTATAAATAGATTTTCTGAGATCACTTCAACAACCAAGTCAAACGACTCAACTTGTCCACACCTTCTCTCTTCGTTCTTGTGGAGATCTTACGAATCTTTACATCTTGTTTGTATTTACATCATTTTCCAAAATAGTAAAATGCCCAAGATGCCTGAAAATTAAAATCACCCAATTTCTTCATGGAAAACGATCTTAGAAGGTGTGAAGGAATGTGTGTGTGTGTCTGTGTCTGGGGGAGGTGGGGAGTCCATCTTGGTGTATAGAAGGTTGTGAAAAACTCAGCGGGTACACTGGATGTGTACAGGATAAAACCAGACAAAATCTCAGCACTGATAAAAGGAAGTAGACACAAATTCCAACCTCCAACCAAGAAGATATTTGCAATTGATATGTTTTGTTTTTGCAATCGAGTGTCAATGAGTACCTGCCGGCCATGCTCCAGGGCAGGTCTCATGGTCAGGAGTAGTGGGCCAACACAAAATGGACTCCATGTTTGTTTGTTTGTTTTTTTTTTAATTATTTTTGTACTTTTTGTCTCATTTTGTTGATTTTGACATTTTTTGTCTTACTGTTTTTTATTTTTGGTATTTTTGTGACAGAGATAGCATAAAGTTGGGTTGTTGGAAGGATGGGAGAGTAGGATAGGGGAAAGAATATGTTGAAATATATTGTATTCAGTTTTTTAAAATAAACAGTTGAGCAGAAAAGAATTGTGTTAGCCTCAGGGGTTGGCATACCAACAGAGGTAGGTGTGTGTGGGTCTGGAAACTGCTTCCTTATTGGGCTCTGGTCTTTGACCTGCCTTGAGTTACTCACAGCTATCCAGCAATATATTCTGAAGGCAGTTTTATCTAGAAAGCAAAACTTGGGCTCACACAACTCTTTCGATGCTTCTGACTCTTACGAGACAGACAAAGGACATGCTCAAAATTTCCGTTGAAAAGTTAAAGGTATTTCTCAGTATGCTGAGAGCATGCCCACACACTTGTGCTCTGAAAACCTTCTCAGGGGGCTCAGGCCCTCTTGGAATAGCAGGAAAACCTGAACTTTTGACCAGGCTTTTTTTTTTCTGCCGAGAAACCAGACGGATCGTGGATCAGGATGGAGTTCAGACTCCCTCACCCCCAATTCTGGTTTCTGCTGCTTGCGGAAAGCAAGCACTCAAGACAGCCCAGACCTACGGACTCTAGGAACCAGAGGCTGCTCGCGGGCCAGCTTGGTGGGCGGCCTCCAGGCGTGCTCGGGCAGCTGCGGTCAGAAGGCGCGGGTTCGCGACCCGCCCGGAACAGTGTCCCCAGCGCCACCGCGAGCTTGTGGCGCACGCTGGCGGCTGTGCAAGGTGCGCGTGGGCGTGCCCGAGCGGAGCCACGCTGCCCGCCCCACCCCCATGTGGCGGTTGCCCCCAGGCTGGACTCCGGCTAGCGCGGGGCGTGTGGCCGGGCCCGCGTGCCCTCGGCCGGCTACACCGCGCGCCGGCGGCTCGGGGCCGGGCATGGTGGGAACTGCTCTGTGAACCGTCACCGCCGCCGCCACCACCGCCGTCGCCACCCGCGGGGCGAGTCTCTGAGGCGCGGAGATGAAATTCCCGGCCTCGGTGTTAGCGTCCCTGTTCCTGTTCGTGGCCGAGACGGTAGCGGCGCTCTACCTGAGCAGCACCTACCGCTCCGATGGGGACCGCATGTGGCAGGCGCTGACGCTGCTCTTCTCCTTGATGCCCTGTGCTCTGGTGGAGTTCACGCTCCTCTTCGTCCACCGCGACCTCAGCCGCGATCGGCCACTGGTGCTGCTCATGCACCTGCTCCAGCTCGGGCCCCTGTTCAGCTGCGTGTGGAACCCAGAACCCGCCCTCAGGCCACAGCCCCCGGCCGGTCCCCCCTCTACTGCCCCAGCTGGGGAAGAGGCCTTCCTGAAGGGGACAGGTGGCCAGAACCAGGGTTGACCTGCCCTGCTTGGCCAAACCTTCCCATTCCAGTCTCCGGAGATGTCCTGGATTTCAGAACCCATAGATGGAATTGCCAATGTTAACTTGAATTTGCTCAAAAAGAGCAGCAGTCTTTGCCTTTTTTTGGTCTCCTAAAAATATGTGGCTTTCTCTGTGGTCAAGCGGACTTCTGCAGGATTGGTATGCGTGGTCTTTAGAAGTTACTCTAAGCGCGGTTAAAGTCAGAGCCTTTATGGGTCATTTAAGTTAGCTTATCAAGCACATGGCACTTAACTGTGTACCAGGCACTAGTCTAAGTGCTTTGTTAAAATTTATTTAATTCATATACAGAAGTCTATAAATTCATGCATCCTACTTTTCTCTTAGCGTGATGATTATTGTCTAGCGTGAAAACATACGGTACCAGAGTTGTCTTCGGAGTCTGCCCAATTTCTAATATAGTCATGAAATCTGGGACACAATGTGCCTTGAAGACAGGAAGTTACTATGTGTTAAGAAAAACTGTTAATGCCATTTCTGGGAGGAGAAGTTGTTGCTGTTGCTCTTTGTGGTGCTGTGGATTCAATCCAAGGCCTGGTACAGGCTAGGCAAATGCTCTACCACTGGGCTAAATCCTTAGCCCTGAGAATTAATCTCTATGAACACAAAACAAGAAGTACACAGTCATGAAATAGACCTGATTTTAATCTCAGAACTTGAAGGGAATTTAAATGTATTATTTTCCTATCTTTTATCTTACTCGGGGAAATGCGAAAGTAAAAGTTTATGTTCAGATTAAAAAAGCATTCACAATATTAAAACTTTGCATGCTACTTTAAACACAACCGTTTTAGCTTACTGTACTGTGCAGTTTAACAGTTATGG
Source organism: Alexandromys oeconomus (assembly GCA_963919705.1). Lineage (NCBI taxonomy): Eukaryota > Metazoa > Chordata > Mammalia > Rodentia > Cricetidae > Alexandromys > Alexandromys oeconomus. Next base: position 98,310 of record CAWTZB010000091.1, on the reverse strand, counting down.
CAAACTCGGTAAACAGGTTTCCCATTCTTCAACAACTAGGGATTCCTAGAAAGGACAAGAAATCTATGCTGGTAGTAGTGTTGCTGACAGTTAGGGAGGCATCAGAAAATTGGGTTGGGGGTACTTAGAAAGCATGGCAATCAATTAGCTAGTAGGGAACCCATGTTCCTAAGCAAGCCCTGTGGCCCTGCTAGTGCCCCTGCTCAAGAAGAAAAGTGAGGTTTGACTTTAGACAAGGCACCCATCGTTTAATGTCATCTGTGGGGAGGAAACTGTTTGGGTGGAGTGGCTTGGGGAACTGAGAATTCACAAAGGTTGCTGGTGCTGAGAGGTTTGGTTCACACTTCCATGCCTTAGCTGATTGACTCTTGGATTTGTTCACTGCGTACCTACTATTTTGGTGCAGGAAGTTAAATCAAGGACCTTAGGCATACTAAACCCATGCTATAGCCAATGCTATAGGCGCTCTCAATCCCTGTCCCCATTTTATACAAGGAGCAAATGAGGCTCTGGAGCATGTTCCCAAGGCTTCCTTCCAAAAGGCAATTAGGTTCATTATGTTCTCTGTGTTCTGTAAAAGAAAGTAGAGTGTTCAGTACACTTTATCAGCAGTGCCATCTTCAAAGCTTTAAATGGTTCATTATTCGTGAGCAAAATTAAAAAAAAAATAAACAACCAAAAGTAACCAGGCAAGTAAGAATCCTCTATCATTGCTGTCATTTAGAAGTGTCTCTTAACGTTAAGAGTACCTCAAGACAAAGCTGATAGAATATTGCTTATAAAAACAGCAACTATAATCTAGAGTTCAAGGGAGTATATTAAGATGTTAAGAACAATAGAACTGAATGGCAGAGTGTGAGTTTAGGGTTTTTTCCTCCTAAATATGAACATAAGACAAATTTCTTCTTTATTATAAATTCTTTGGTATTCTTCAGTCATCAATGTACTTAAAAAACTTTATTAAGGAAAAGAGTCTCATATTCAGATATTAGTTGATTTATGTCAAGAAGCAATGGACCCACGATCTTTGAAATGAGATACACAAAATAAGGTTTCAAGACCCTTAGCTTGCAAATGAAAAGGAAATTTGTTGATTTTTCGTTAACGGGACTTAAAAATTATTACTGAGATTTCTTCCTAATGACAGGTTCTAATTTGAACCCTGAAATCATCAGCTTTTCAGAAAGATCCAGTTATTCCCACAAACAAGGGAATCACAACACTTCTTCCCTTTTACCCCTTAGCCGTGTTTTTTAGTAATATTTTCAAGTTGTTTGGGGGCAGTTTACTTCTACTCAAGTTAGGGTAGCCAAACTACCATTTTTAGGGAGATGCTGTTATTGAGTTCATACAATATGACCCAATTAAAGTGCATATATATTTTATTCTATATAATGCTTGCCTTAATATGTCAGATCCTTAGTCTGTAATACCATCCACTAATGATTATGGACTATAACTGTTAGCTCACTTCTACCCCTTTATTACTTCAGGGAGTCATTGGCAGAACTATTTAGTTCATTTATTTATTATAATTTTAGTCATATATTTAAATGTTTAGCTATAGTTTCTATAGTTCTTTCTAATATGAACTTTGGATAGTGTCTTGAATTATCTTTTTTACAATTTGAAGGAAAATCTTTAAGTTATACTAAATATTCTGGAAAAACCAAATATTTCTTTGGAAAAAGTATTTTCATTAGGGTCCTTGGTACCTCAAGTCCTTTGTGCTGGCTGCCACCAACATGCCTAGTTTTACCTAGGGGACAAACTGCTGTTATGATTGACAAATGAATTATATTATGCTAGAAAATGGAACTGAGTGAAAAAACGATCAAAGTACTAAATATCTACAGCAAAGATCATCATGAGGTCTGCAGGCTGTGCTCCACTGGCCAAATCATGCCACCACCTGTTTTTGTAAATAAAGTTTTTTTTTTCTATTTTCTTTTTTTTTTTTAAGATTTACTTATTATGTATAAAACATTTGGCCTCCATATATGGCTGGAGGCCAGAAGAGGGCACCAGACCTCATTACAGATGATTATGAACCACCAGGTGGTTGCTGGGAATTGAACTCAGGACCTCTGGAAGAACAGTCAGTGTTCTTAAGCTCTGAGCCATCTCTCCAGCCCCCGTAAATAAAGTTTTATTGGAATATAACTATCTCTAGTCATTTCTTTATGTATTATTTGTCTGCAGAGGCAGAGTTGCGCAGAGACCCTGATAGCCTATAGAACCTAAAATACTTACATTACACAAAAGCTTCCTGACCAATGGAGTATGTGATATTGAAAAACTACCTTGAATAATGCTGTTCCTCTACCACTGACCTACATCGTTAGCCCTTACCTTGGGTGATTTTATTCAAGTAGTTCATGCAGAGAAACAACAATTAAAACCAACCCATTATTTTGCTATTAGAAATGATGCTGATTTAAATTCTTTTGTAAGGTTTCTTTGTGAGCTGGTATATCAGAAACTATCATGTGAACTAAAAGTACAACATAAATATTGTTGTGTGACATATTATATTTATTCTGTAAATGCTCCATTATCCCGTCTAGAAAGTGAGCACCTCTGAATGAATGGAGTGGGAGTCTTCAAGCTATCTAGTAACGTACATCTGCTATCCTCACCTCTTTGAGAATAAATGTCACGACCACTTTAACCTCTCTTCTACACCTTGCCACTTTTGGTTGTCTAACAATATTAACAGTGTGTTCATTGTCAGTCAAAGGTTTAAATTCTGGAGGCGGTAGCCTTGAATTCGTGAACTAAAGTATTGTCTTTTTTCTTCCGAACAAACTAGACTATACTGCCATGTCTTGATAAAACATATTAAAGAATCTTTGATTGAAAACATATTACAAGATAGATAGTAGACAGATTTAGTAAACTACATCTGCTGTCATCACCACTTTGAGAATAAATACCATGACCATTTTATTCGATCTTCTATGCATTGCCACTTTCGATGCTCCAACAATCATCTTTGGTTGAATATATATTACAAGATAGTAGACAGACTTCCCCAATACACAAACCACACACTTTCTTCCGCCTAGAAAGAAGTGAACAAAGGTAATAATCATGAAATCTGTCCACTTCGTGTTTACCGGAAAGGTTGTTGTATTTCTTTTCATGCATCAAAAAGAAGGTTTTAATTTACTATTTCAAATTATAAATGTACTTAGGTTGTCATAGATAGTCCAGGTGATATTATAAAGTTAACAACATTTAATAAACCCAGTGAAGCCATAAAATCTAGCAGCATTGTAAGATTGTTATGAAAGTGCCTGTTTTAGGGCATAAAAGTCAATGTTTAAAACTAAGGGAAAACTTGTTTTTCTTAGCATTTCATTATGTAAGCTTTCAAACATGCAGAAGAAAATCTTATTGACTTGTACACCCAAGTACCTGCATCCTAGATTCTATAATTAACATTTTGTTTCATGTGTCTTTCCATTGATCCATCCATCAAATCTATCCCCCCTCTCTCTCTGTGTGTGTGTATTTGTTTTAAACAAATCATAGCCACTAGTTCTTTTTCTTTCCATCAGTGTCTATCTATAATATTATCTAAAGACAAAAATTTTAGACACTGGTTCCTTAAGGATGTGTCCCTAGAGCAGGCTTCGGACTCCTTAAATAAGGCATTTGCCAACCCCAGGCATGTTTGAATTTGCCATGGCCAATATGGGATTATTAGGATAAAAAAAATAGATAATATGTTGTGGTCTTTCAATGAATTCTAAATGCTTAGCATTTAGCAACTATGTGCTGTAAAAGTACCTAATTGTCAGGAGCCATTTCCCCCCTAAAATCATTACAGGAACCATCACCCTGGGGAGTCTGCAGAGAACCTCACACCCTTAATTATGTTCTATTGAGAAAACCTGCCCCTCACCCAATTAACAACTTATCTGTTAGCAGAACCCGCCTCACATTGCAGCTATCCAGGGAACCAGGTGTGGCAACTTGTGACTTCCTGGCCCTATCTGTCTGTCTGAATGTAACCTAGCCTACGTGACCGGAACCACGCTGCGGCGAGATCCAGTTACCCTACCCCCCATTCCTTACCATATATAAGCAGCAACCATGATCCTAATAAACGGAGGCTTTGACAAATCTGCTTGGCCTCCTTCTTCTGTCTTAGCTCATTCCCTTCCAGGTAGCGCCCCTCTGAGACCCTGGAATAACTGATTGCAGGGTGGGTTACAAACCCCTAGACTAGTGACCCACCCAACGCAATCCACACCTAATTTCATTCATCTTCATGTTCCCCTCCTCCTTTCCTCCCTCCCTTCCTCCCTCCCTCCATCCCCGTTTCCTCCACCATCTCTCAGCCTTATTGTAGCCCAGGCTCATCTATAACTCACTGTATAGCCCACACTGGCCTTGAATGATTGACAAGTATTCTTCCCCAGCTTCTAGACTCTAGAGAGTGCTGAGATGATTAAGTGAGCCTGCACATCCTTTTTTAACTAGGCTGGTTTGTTGCATCAGTTTTATGTGGAACGTTTACACAGAGCCCTATACCCTTTAGTCCTCTTTCGTAGCAGGATGACAAAGATTGTGTTTTCTCTATTTTATTATTGAGAGGGAAAGTTCAGAATCTAAGGGCTTTATCTACAGCTGCACAGGTAATGTATGTCAGGAAGAAAAGCTAACCATTTTTTTCTGTGGCTCTAGAGTGTTAACTGCTTCCCATTGTCTTGTTTTCTTTGCCTTGGTAGCTTTCAGTGTCACCTTTTCTTGATTCTCGCTCAATTCCCAGTGGTCTACTGGAGTCCTTGTAGAAGACTGAACCCCTAAGAACTGATCCTTAGAGCAAGTGATTTGGAGAGATTTAGAATAGCCGGGCAAGGGTTTGAGAATCAGGCTAAGTGAAAATAAGATGACTGGGAAAGGACAGAATTCTGCCAGTCATTAATTGCAATGACTCATTAATTTGTCCCTAGGTGTTTTGAAGTCTTTTGCCTCTACTGTCAGTCCAGCCCGAATGAAGAGCCTTATGTGAGCATCACTAAGAAAGGACAGATGCCGAAAGATGGCCTCTCAGAGGAGGTGGAGAAGGAGGTGGGCCAGGCAGAAGGCAAGATGTTTACCCACCGTTCTGCCTTCAGTCGGGCATCCGTGATCCAGGCTTTCCTAGGCTCTGCCCCACAACTGACCCTACAGCTGTATATTACCGTCTTGCTGCAGAACATCACTACTGGAAGAAGTATGTATGCATGTTTTTTTTTTTATTTTCTGTTTTTATTTGAGGTTCAAAATGAGAAGCAAAACAATTTTTATTTGGGTGAAATCCATTTAGATGTTCATTTGTTCTGAACCTGTGTTCTCTTTGCTAACCTAAACTCCCAGTAAGTTAAAATGGTAACACTTTTTGGAGGAGGGGGCTTATGAATCTGTATTTTGGTCAGGGCTCAAAAGGATAAGTTTATCTGTGCTCTAGTGTGGACCAGATGAGGTGGCTCAAATATGTGGGAGTTAGAATTTATTGAAGACTCATATACTGATATGTTCTTAGAGACTCACCTCTTGTCCATGTGGGCAGAGTTTAGGCTTCCTTTACAGCATGGTACTGCTTCCAGGTGTGAAACTGAGTCATTTTTGTGGTCTTGAGCCAGCTACATGATAGCTAAAGGGTTATTTTCTTTTTAACTGCAGTGTAATTTGTAAAGCAAATTCAGTAGTTTTAGTATATTTATAGTGTTGTGCCAACATAACTGTTACCTATCATTTTAGACTCTAAAATTTAGAACCTAGAAGTAACCTACACATATCAGTCACTATTTTTTCCTTGTTCTCTTGTCCTTAGCAACTGCGAATCTTCTTGCTATTTCTGTGGATATGTCTATTGTGCCTATTTTATGTAAATAACATCATGCACTATTACAAAATTTTTGTATAGTTAACAAATAACACACCCTGTCTCTGTGAAATTTCATTTTGGATAAGGTGGGCAGTCTTTGACTCCCTCAGTTGAGTCAGCAGAAGCTTGGTCAAGTCACTGGGATCTTAGAGGATATGTTGCTCTTAATCCCAGGTTAGAATTCTAAGATTGTTCTGCTCTCAGAAGGTTCAGACAGCTTACCATTCGTCTTGCTTGAGGGTACCCTTCTGTATTTTACTATAGGAGGTAAAGTTGACTGTGATAAAGATTGTTCCATGGACACTTATTTTATAGCAGGTACTGTGCTGAACCTCGTAGCATTTGTTTCTCGTGGTGTCCCATGAGGTAGAGGGTGTTCTTTTCATCTGCGTGAAGAGGGAAATCATACCGACAGTCTACTAGAGGAACTGTGAGCTAAGATTAGATTTGTGTGGTTTCATTCATGGATGCAATGAGGATCTATTGAGTGTGTTCTGTGTTCTAGTCTCTGCGCTTGTCTCTGACGATAAAGTGTTAATGAAATGGACAGGCTCCTGTCACCTTGAAAGAAAATGACAGACATGGAATAAATGATTAATCGTGTATTTATTTTACTTCTGATAAAGTATGCAAAGTAAAAGTTAAGGAGACTTTGTGGATTCTAACCAAGGTTGGAAATGAGTCAGACGTTTCCAGAACATAGATCTATATTTAAAAATGGCCAATGAGGCAGAGACTAAGGAAAAACAATACAGAGCATCTTAAGATTTAAAGGGTTAGCCCACATGGAATGGGAAGCCACTGATGAGTTCCAAGTGATACAGTGTCACAAGCAGATTTAGTATTAGTAAATGAGCACCCTTGGAAATGAATTGGAAGATAGTCAGAGAAGGAATAGGAAGGACAGTAAGTGTGTCACTACAATGTGTAGGGGACAGTGATAATGCATTGGAGTAGAATGGTCAGAATGGCTTCTTGAAGCGATATTAAAGACATGGAAAAGGAATGACTGATGACTGATTAGATATGAAGGAGGAGATGCTAAAGAGTGTTTTCAGGTTCCTGCCACTGTTATAATCATTGAAGCTCTCTGTACAAGAAGCAAGATTCTGTGATTTTTTTTTAATTTAAGATTTAGAGTTTTTTACAAAATGAACATATTTAAAGATTCTATTTAGATCATGAGAAAAAAAAAGATGTTAAAATTACCTCAAAAAGTAGACCAAAGAACAGACCTGAAGATATAAATCAGCATTTGGGAGGTGGAGGCACGAGTATCAGAAATTCAAGGCCACTCATGTCTATATAAGAGTTTGATACCAGACTGGGGCATCAGACCTCATAATACCTGCAAGCTACTCTGCAAAGGATTGGAGGTATGAGAACTGTAAGGACATTTTAATCTGGTTTCCAGGAAGCAGTTTCCATGGGCAGTGACCATGGTTGGATCCTAACAGTTTCATAACATTGCCAGTAGACACCAAATTTGATAACTGGCTAAGATGTTAAATTTTATGTTATGTAAACTTTATCTTAATAGAAAATAGAACAAAACCAGAAAAGCATCAGTCACTGTTGTTAACAATGGACAATAACTTATCAACTGTAAAGGAATAGGGGGAAAATGCCAGCACACTCAATTAGAAATGAAAAAAACACAATAGTAAAAATGGAATCAAAAAGAACTTTACACAAGGGCTGGAGAGATGACATAACTGTTAAGAGCGCTGTCTCTACACCTAGTTGTTAGGGATTTTCCTAATGCAAGCTCTGTGCCTAGCGAAAATCCCAATCAAGCCAAATGACATAGAGACGAATTAAAGAATATCCAGGTTTAATGGGATTTCTGCATTCTCAGGTGGGGGTTTGAGGGTGGGGGAAAGAGGGGGGCTGGGGTAGGGGTGGGGAGAAAAGGCCTCACTTTCCCAGGAGCAGTTTAAATAGACTTGGGGAGTGGTCAAGGTTTTGGCAGGCACAGGGGCGGGGCTTCCTCCGGGGAGGGGTCAGGTTGGTGGGCACAGGGGCAGGGCTGTCTTGCCCCTCCTCGGGGGATGGGCCAGGCTGATGGGCACAGGGGCTGGGCTGTCCTGCCACTCCTCGGGGAGGGTTCAGGTTTGGTGAGGGTGGGGGGGCCTACAAAGATGGAGGCCTAGACCAGTACTTACACTAGTGACTTCCATATGGTGGAAAGAGAGAACCAACTCCTCGAGTTGTTCCCCGACTCCCAAATGCTTGCCAGAACATTATGCTCCCCAATAAATAAATATTAAAAATTTGAAAAATCCATTAATTGGTACAATGACTATATGGTAAAAATAAATTTTAAGTGTTCTGTTGATGTATAGGAGTCACATGAACTGATGAAAAGGGTAGGCATGGGAGTACATTTCTGTCATTGAACTGGAAATAGCTGTAAAGTGTCTCAGATAAAGTAAATCAGTTAAGTATATTTGTGGATGTGCTCCAAAACGGGAGTGGGGGGTAATATGATCTAAAATTATAAAATCAAAATCCTCAAGGAGATATGAACACCTGTTAAATACTTAACGTGTAAATATCTGGCAGATATTGAATGAAATGGCAAATGTTATGAGCAGTTCAAAGAAGAGTAAAAACTACGAACAGGGATACTGATTGGGAACACTAAGGTGACTATACCAATTGAGAGAAAGCTAGAGTCTGATACATAACATAGAGTTTCATCCTCTGGGCAGGAGCTTTCCATTGATGCAGAGGTCTTGTCAGAATATAAAAATCAATAGAAAGGGTCCCCATCAAAAGAGGATGTAATCAGGTGGCTTGCCTGTAATTCCAGCTGTGAAGGGCTAAGGCGGGATCTCTCAAGTAAGGTGGCTAGTAAATAAGATTTTCTGTTTTGGTTTGGTGAGCTCTGACTTGAATTGAGAGATCTTGTCTTAGTAAATAAGACAGAAAAGTGATCAAGGATGATTCCAGATAACAAATACAGGGCGCACACACAAGCACACACACTTACACAAACACACATGCACCCACACAAGGCAACATGTGCATATGTATATGTATAACACACACACATGAAAAGGTGGGCAGTTTCTTTCCTAATATGGGCATTTCTGTGCTGACCATCAGAGCTCAGTGGAAACCAGTGACATCATAAAGTCTGTGTGGTAACAGAAACCTGTCCTGAAGAGATAAATACATGTGTAGTTCAGAGGGTTGGTTATTGTGAGAGACCCAGGCCAGAAGAGCCGTAGAGTTCAGCCAGTGTCTTCAAACGAGCACCATGGCTAGAAGATCGAGAGGAAACATCTCCTGCAAAGGCAACACCTCCTACAGAAACAAAATCTCCAGCAGACGCAACATCTCCCGCTCCACCAGAGCAGAGCTTCAATTTCCTGTTAGTCGGGTAGACCACTACCTGCGAGAGGGCAAGTATTCCCGCCGCCTGAGCTCTTCTGCACCAGTATTCCTGGCAGGTGTGCTCGAGTACATTGCATCGACCATCCTGGATCTGGCTGGTGAGGAGGCCCACATCCACGGCAGGAAGCGCATCACCCCAGAACACGTGTATCAAGTGGTAGAGAACAACGATCAGCTCCACGAACTCTTCGGAGACCCCAGATCTGTGGATGAAGAGACGTCAGAACTCAATGAGAACTAATGGTGCCTAGGTCTCAGAGGTTGGAGGGTCTACCACCCCTTCAACCTCAAGCAGTCACAATGTTGTTCTAGCTGGGGGACTAATCAAACATGCTATTAAAGCATCTAAACTGAAGTCACTGGTTCTGACTCTTTTTTGTTTGTCGTTTGGGCTAGAGAAATACCCAGGAGGGTGGTGGTGCGTTTGGAGCTGTGGTCAGTATTGGGGATTTGATTTCCAAGGGAAATTTCTAATGGGGGACTGTGTGAGTGGTGGTCTTGGTGGGAGGAGGTGGTCAAGAGAGAAAAGAAGGTCTTGATAAGAGAAAGGGGTCCTGGTGAGGTGTGAACACAGGTGGCCCCGGTAGAAGAATTTGACTGTGGTAGAGGACAGAGAAGCAGTCCTAGGAAGCTGTGAGCATGGAAAGCCTTGGGGGCCTAGAAATTTGGGTGGGCAGATTCTTGGTACTCTGATTCTTTGGTACATGTCCTTCCTTACAGCTGTGGTAAAAGTTTTGGTGCACATTGTCCCACTGTGAGCACATGCCCTAGCATACACTACAGTATTTTCTTTTTCTTAGGAATTTTGTCTGTGCCAGAGAATATAGCTTAGGAACTGCTGGACACTGTATGAAAGATAACATCCCTTGGATCAGTTCAAAACTAAGGGAAATGGCAGTTAATAGACAATGCTTCCAACTATATCAGATGACTGGGATCCAATCTAGATGAGCCTCTGTGGATTCCCAGTAGGCATGAATATCATACAGTAACTGGAGCAGTAACCAGCTTAATGATGTCTCTGTTGGGCTTGTGTTTTTTCCTCTTGCCTTCCCTAACTCCTCCATTCTATTTTCTTGGGCTGCCTCCAAAATGGACTTTTTTGTCTCAAACTTTGGCATTTGAGAATAGTCATCTGAATAGAGATGATAATTTGAGCTATGGCACATACAACTGTGGAAATTTTATTTTATTGCTTGTTTCCAGAACCAACTCCACTTTATGAATTAATTTAAATACAATAGCTTTAATTCCTGCCTTATTAGAGACAAATTAGCAGGATGAGTTAAAGGATAGTCTTTTGTGTTTATATGTAGTCCTTTACATGAGTTAATAACTGAAATTATATATTCAGTTACCCTGTCCATCTCAGGTTTTTACATGCATACTCAGTTGCACACATATACACAAAGATCTTTTAAATATCTAAAATGGACTACATTGACATGCTGACATAGTTAGAATATAGGTAATTGTCTCTTTTTTATATATTATGCTTTACCTAAGTGTAAGGGTTTTTGAGGAAGGTGGGGAGGGTGCACCCACATGAACTACTGGAGCTGGCTGTTGGTCTCTGTCATATTCACTTGAACATGCTCAGTCCTGGCAGATAAGTGTATTCAATATGTTGCCAACAAATGGTGAAAAGAGAAAATCAATTGATATTACAAATGGTATTTCTATGAGTAATCAGACTGGTTACATTAATATTGTTTTATAGATGAAGAAAGCTGGAGCTATCAATTAAGAAATTTCAGGTAACTACATATCCAATTTAAGGCTTAAAATATAAATATGTATCTTCACATAGTAAGTACTGAAGCAGTGTTCCCATAGTAGACTAATTGATCAGCATTACAATTACTAATTGATCACAAAGGATTCAGGGGCTTTATATTTTCAAAGCTGGAAAATATGTGTGGAACCTTGGCGACCAGGGATTTTTTTGAAATTCTCTTGGCAAAAATAACCTTCCTGGGACAGAATGGGAATGCCTGGAGAATCATCACCACCTGGAAGGATTTATGGGGCTCTTATAACCACAGGGGCAATATTGCTCAGAGGTGGAATATCTGTATCACCATTTCTTAACATGGGAAAAACTGATGTTCCATTGTTTCTAAGCCCACCCTTATCTGGAACACAATTTCTTTGAGTTACTTTTTAAAATGGGTTACTTCAATAGACCTCTTTGTAGGACAGGACAGAAATGAGGGTCCAAGGTACAAAGTCTTCTTAGCCTCTCTTCTGGACAGCATCCAGTAGTCCCTCCACCCTGGAGAGCCACTTCTCCGCTCTCCTCCCACAACTTTCATTATCAAATCATACTTTGGTTCTTCCTCATGATAGCTGCATACAGTATCTTTGCCCCAGCAAATTCATTCTGCTTATCCGTTCTAAGACCCTTATGAAAACTGCTCTTTCTGTCATCTAAGAATTTTCTACTCCATGCAATGCTTCTCCTTCTCCTTCTCTCTCTCTCTTTTGGTTCTGCTTAGTGCTTCTATGTCATCCCTGTTTCACTTGGTCTCAGATCTGACAAGCTCCTTCCACCCTCATGAAGACTTAAGCCAGTTTTACCCTAAAGCAAATTTCCTTGCACAAAAGAATGTTTGAGCTAGGTGGTGGTGGCACACATTTTTAATCCCAGCACCCTGGAGTCAGAGGCAGGAGGATTTCTGGGAGTTCGAGGCCAGCCTGGTCTATAAGAGCTAGTTCCGGGATAGGCACCAAAGCTACAAAGAAACCCTGTTTTGAAAAACCAAAAAAATAAAAAATAAAAATAAAAATAAAAAACATATTGTTTAAATCCAGAGAGGAAAGCTGCTCTCAGATTTCCCAATAATGGACTGTGATAATCACAATGATTTTCTTAGTCAGAAAATGCTGTCTGGGTTTTATTTGTCTTATTCTGACCTATAGCATGCATCTAATCTCTGGGAAATTGCAGAAGGAGGGAACAGCACATGTAAAACCTAGAAGATAACATATAATGTTCTAAAAAAAATATTCTCTAGCTTCAATGGAAGATAGAGATGGAAGGGCCTATTTGAAGATAACTTGCAGAATGAGAAGATCTGTGGCTTTCCGGTAAATCATAGACAGTAGAATGAAACTCCTTTGGTCACATCACAATGGTATGTGGCCCAATTATATTTACCTAGAAAGTGTACTCCCACATATTCAGAAGATCTGGGAGCCCTTTGTATGTTGGTGGGCTGTACCTCTATATTAGAGCAGGTAGGTCTGAACCCATTTATTCAGAAGACACAATCTGGGAGTATACTTTGGTGAGGGAATAGTCTAAAAGCAACTTCAGGAAGAAAAAGAGGACACTCTCAAAATTCTCTAGGTAGGTAGACCATATCCATGATGTTGGAGTTTCCTCAGTGTTCTGTGTTACGTTAATAAATAAAAAAACAGCACTGTTTGGACCTCTAGCTAGGCAGAACTTAGGTAGGCAGGGAAAGCTTAAGTGGGCAGAAAAATTCCTGCTTCCACTTTAGGAGCAGGCGAAAGATCTAAGACCCTCTTACTTAGAAGGAGAAATCAGATGCTTCTTAGGTATGGGTGGAATAATCTCAGCCTCCTTTGTTCATATTTCTATGACCTTATAGGGCAGAAGCTGAAACTTGATGATACCTTTTGAATAAAAGGAATGCATGAGTTTACTTGAGTCAAAGACAATGCTTCCCAATCTTCCTGGGATAGGTGGATTAGGTGTAAGTACACATTCTTAATGGAGAGAAGGATGATGGCCCAGTTTGACCCAGGTTAGTTCTCATGAAACCTTCAATAAACAAAGTATGTCTGAGGTCTCTTGAAAACAAGACTACAGGAAACCTCTTCCTAGAATGGAAAGTTATAAAACTACCTTTGGCAAATGAGAAATTTTAATTTTCTTTATTCAAAGAGAGGAGGGCTCCAGTCATATTTGGTAAAATAGTAATACGCAATTCACCCATTATCAAAAGTTGAAGGTCACAAGGCATCATGGGTAGTGAATAAGAGTCTGGCTCTGCACTACCATCCAGCTATTTTTCACAATGCAAAAATACATACCCAATGAGAAATATTTGATAGTCTAAGGCAAATCTCATGACAATCTTCCAAGAGACTAAGTAGTAATGCAAGCATTAATGTTTCTTCAAGGATGTGTTCAGCTGTACATATCTGTGAATACAAAAAACAGTACATTTTTGAAAAACAAACTTGGAGACAGATGGCTTGAGAGCCAATTTTCTCTTTCCACCTTCTGTCCTGTGATCTAAAAGCAGAAAGTTTTAAGATCACTTATGATTATCTTTGTCAGAGTGTTTCTTTTCCCTTTGGGCAGATGAAACATGTCTAAATGGGCATGCCTGCGCAGGGACAAAGCAATTATGGTACAGGCTCTTGCTGCCCTTGAACAACGAGTCTCCCCCCAGGTCTGGCTAAGCAGCCTTATCATGTATACAATATTCTGTCTGCATGTATGCCTACAAGCCAGAAGAGGGCACCAGACCCCATTACAGATGGTTGTGAGCCACCTTGTAGTTGTTGGGAATTGAACTCAGGACCTTTGGAAGAGCAGGCTATGCTCTTAACCACTGAGCCATCTCTCCAGCCCCTAAGCAGCCTTAAAGATGGCCTCTGAGCAAGATGCAGCCTCGGCACCTCCAGTCTTAAGACATTGCATGGAGACAGGTGCATCTTTGCTGATGGCTTCTGAGCAAGGTGCAGCCTTGGCACCTCCAGCCTTAGGGCATTGCATGGAGATAGGTGCATCTTTGCTCCCCTCTTCTCTGTTTCTTTTACCCGGTATAAGTCTTTGCACCTCGTTGACCTTGCTGTCCTTGCACCTGAGAGGATGTATGACTCTTGCATCCTTGATCATGAGGAAAGTCATGAAGTTCCCCGCTAGATCAGGTGTTCTGTTTTTAAACAAAACAAAACAAAACAAAACAAAAAAAAAAGTGGGAGATGTAGTGCGCCACGGAGCCGCCATGTTCTCAGGGTCTGGCTCTTAGCCCGTTGCCGTCATTTGCTATTGTCTCTAGTTGGTAAACAACTTCTGTGTATGCTTGCCACTGGCCCAAGGGTGGTGATTCCCACTTATCAATTGCTGACACGGCTTGCTCACAGGATCACCTCAGTGTGGTCTGAGCCAATCGAGCAATGACACGTCATAGGCAGACCAGGTGCTGTATATATTCCCTGTGCAGTTGGGCTTGGGGTCTTTTCGCCTCTATCTAAACTTCAGTCTTATGTACTCCAATAAAGTGCATTCCAAGAAGAATCCTGTTGTGGCATCTTCTCTGCTGGCGGAGTCACACGCCACAATTGTCTGGATAAGGCAGAGTGGGAAGCAGGGAAATGTAACCTTAACTCTGGAGTGCATAACTGGGAAAGAAGATTATAGAAAAATGCTTTAAACTAAGTTTCAAGATCACTAAAATTTGTACCTGATTTGTTCATTGTCTACATGCACTACTCCAAAAGAACACTGAATATGCCAGACATAGATCTCATGCTAGGGAATAACAATACATTTATTTATTATTTTTAAACAATCTTTTCTTATTTTATATACCAATACTACTCCCTCTGTTTCTTCTGCCCCACCCCCAATTTCTACCCACCCAAAAGTCCCATCCATTCCTCAGAGACAGTAAGCCTTCTCACAGGAAGTCAGCAAAGTCTGATACATCACTTTGATGCAGGATCAAGGCCCTTCCCCTGTATCTAGTGTGAGCAAGATATCCATCCCTCCAAAGAAAATTGGTTTCAAAAAGCCAGTACATGCAGTAGGGTTAAATCCTACTCTCACTGCCAGTGGACCCACAGTCTGCCCAAGCCATATACCTGTCAGTCCCATTCCAACGCCGTAGTTTGGTCCAATGTAGGTACTCCCAGCTGTCATCCTTGAGTCAGTGAGCTCCCACTAGCTCAGGTAAGCTGTCTCTGTGGGTTTACCCACCATGGTCTTGACTCCATTACCTGTATACTCTCTTCTGCCTTTCTTCTACTGGACTTCAGGAGATTGGCTCACTGTTTAGCTATGGGTCTCATCATCTTCTTCCATCAGTGGTTGAATGAAAATTCTATCATCATAATTAGGGTGGTCAACAATCTGGTTACAGAGGCAGGCCAGTCCAGACACCCTCTCCACTAGTTCTAGGAGTCTTTGCTGGGCTGTTGTTAAGGATTCCTGGGAATATTTCTGGCACCAGATTTCTCTCTAACCTCAATTTTGTTACCTATAAAATGATATTTCATTCATTGTTCTCCATCTCTGTCCTTCCCTCATCTCGACCATCCCATTCCTTCATTTCTCCCTGCCCTCCCCTTCTTCCCTCTCCTTCCTCCTCATCCCACCTTTCTTCCCCCAATGCTCCCAATTCTCTCAGGAGCTATTTTCTATTTCCCCTTCCCAGGGGTATCCATGCACACATCTCTTAGGATTTTCCTTCTTACCTTGTTGTTGACAGATGATTCTATCCTGCCAAGTCCGGCAGCCATTCAGTTCCAAAGAGCCCAGAGAGGCTTATGTTAATTAGGAACTGTTTGGCCTATTAGCTCACACTTATTATTAGCTAGCTCTTACATCTCATATTAACCCTTAATTCTTATGTATGTTTAGCCCACATGGCTTGGTACCTTTTCTCAATAAGGCATTCTCATCTTGTTTTTTTCTGCCTCTAGCTGATAAATCACTCTGCCTTTTCCCTTTCCATAATTCTCTTAGTCTAGTAGCCTTACCTATACTTCCTACCTAGCTACAGGACTGTCTGTATTTTATTAAACTAATAAGAATGACAAATGTTTATAATCTATAAGAATATTATCCCACAGCATTCCCCCTTTTTTCTTTTAAAAAATAAAGACCTCTGAATTTGATCTCATTTGTTTAGCTTTAGTATATATGTTGAAGGGGCAAGTTGCAGTCTGTAGGTGTGGCTGGCCTCAGGCCAGTGACAAGTCATATCAGGCCAGTCACAAGGATGTTGAATTTTCATCATTAATGTGTTCCTTTATCTGGAGCTTTGCAGAGATGGAGAGTTTGAAAGCTTTGTCAAAATTTTCTGGAATTAAAAGGGAAGAGTCCTTTTTGTCTGACAGTATAGAAAGTCTCAATTATGAGGAGATGGGTTTTTAAAAGTTCAGTCCTACACTCTATGCATCAGCCTTGACCCCCCAGTCATGTTGACAGCCGATGGTCCTCCACACATATGCCATCTTAAATGCTTCTGGAAGAATATATAGAGTGATCTGCTTAGCTCTAGAACTACTCTGTACCCAATAATTTGTTCCTGTGGCTTTTACTGACTCATTTATATAGTGAAGGAACTCTCAAATTAGTTTTGCTGTGTGCCTTTTATGGCTTGAGAGACGGCCCTGACCTTGTGGAAAAGTGTCTTAATACAGTGCAACTTAGTAGACTAGATATCTAGGGTAAGGCTCCAAGACCTATATATTACAAAAGTGGCCAGAATAGAACTCAGTTATCCTGAAGTATTGTGACATGTTGTTTGCTACTGTGGGATAATGCTCTTGTATCCTGTAAATATATGTCATTTGTGTTGGTTTAATCAAATGCTCATTGGCCAGACGCCAGGCAGGTAGTATAGGCAGGGTAAATAGACTAGGAGAATTCTGGGAAGAGGAAAAGCTCAGTCTGCAGTCACCATCCAAATGCTGAGAAAACAAGATGAGAATGCTGCACTGAGTAAGGTACCAAACCATGTGGCTAAACATAGATAAGAATTATGGGTTAATTTAAGTTATAAGAGCTAGCTAGGAATATGTGTGAGCTGTTGGCCAAACAATGTGGTAATTAATGTAGCTTTGTGTGATTATTTGGGTCTGGGTGACCAAGAAATGAAACTGCAGTGTCTATCTGCAATTTGCTGTTCTCTCTATATGTATTTCTCTATTTCTCTCTATATACCTTTCTTTATCTCTCTATCATTGTGTCATCTATCATCTCTATACTCCATCATTTCTTTCTCTATTATGTCATCTCTTCCTCTATCATCTGTCATCTCTTTCTCTATCATCTCTCTGTAATCTATTTCTATAGCATCTCAATTATCTCTCTGTCATCTTTCTCTATCATCTCTTTTTCTACCATATCTCTATCATCTATTATCTCTATCCTCCAGCATTTCTTTCTCTAGTCTATCTATCATCCATTTCTCTATCACCTCTCTATCATCTCTTCTATTTTTCTATCATCTCTTTCTCTATCATCTTTTCCTCTATTATCTCTCTGTCATCTCTTCCTCTGTCATCTCTTTTTCTATCTTCCCTTTCTCTATCATCTCTTTCTCTATTATTTTTTGATCCTCCATAATTTTTCTCGAGTCTATCATCCCTTTCTCTATCATTTCTTCGTCTATTATCTTTCTGTCATCTCTTCCTCTATCATCTCTTCCTCTATCATCTCTCTATCATTTTTTTCTCTATTATCTCTTTATTACCTCTTTCTCTATCATCTCTTGCTTTATCATCTCTTTGTCATCTTTTTCTCTATCATTCTTTCTCTATCTTCTCTTTATCATATCTCTATTATCTCTTTCTCTTTCATCTCTTCCTCTATTATCTCTGTCATTTCTTTTCTATCATCTCTTTATCTTCTCTTTCTCTATTATCTCTTACTCTATCATCTCTTCCTCTATTATCTCTCTATCATATCTTACTCTATCATCTCTTTCTGTATCATCTCTCTACCACCTCTTCCTCTATAATCTTTTCCTTTATTATTTCTCTGTCATCTCTTCCTCTATCTTCTCTTTCTTCATCATCTATCATCTCTTTCTCTATCATTTCTTTCTCTATCCTCCATTATTTCTTTCTTTAGTCTATTATCCCTTTCTCTATCATCTCTTCCTCTATTATCTTTGTCATCTCTTCCACCATCATCTCTTTATCATCTCTTTCTCTATCATCTCTTCCTTTATCATCTCTCTGTCATCTTTTTCTCTAGCATCTTTCTCTATCATCTCTTTCTTTATCATCTTTCTGTCATTTTTCTCTCTATCATCTCTTTCTATATCATCTCTCTATTATTTCTTTCTCTATCATCTCTATCTTCCATAATTTCTTTCTCCAGTCTATCACTCTTTCTCTATCATTGCTTCCTCTATTATCTTTCTGTCATCTCTTTATCTATCATCTCTATCCAGGCAGCGAGATGTCTCTGTCATTTCTAGAGTTTTGGAAATTGATTAAAATGTACTTCCTGTTTACTTAGGTAATATCATATTCTTCTGAATTCTTTGATGGAATTGAAGAATTTATAGATGTAGTTATAGTTTTTCTTAGTTATTATAAAAGATGAAGTAAATATAAATTTTGTAAATGTACTTCTTGTTGGATACCTGTTTTGTTATATGTAATTTTACTATGTTAAATTCTTCCTTTTTGTTTAAACAGAAAAGGGGAAATGGTGTGGGAGGGCCTATTGACTTTGTGTTGCTTTTCTTGCTTAATGAATAAAGAAACTGACATGGCCTATTGATAGGGCAAATGTTAGGTAGGTGGGGAAAATGGAACTGAATACTGGGAGAAATAAAGCAGAGTCAGAGAGATGTCATGGATCTGTCAGCAACAGACAATGGAATTTTACCTGTTAAGACACTGCTGTGTGGCCATACACAGTTTAATAAAAATGGGTCAAAATAAGATGTAAGAATTAGAAAAAAAGAAACTAGAACTAATGGGCCAAGCAATGATTTAATTAATACAGTTTCTCTGTGGCTATTTCAGGGCTAAGCTGGCCAGGTGGCCAGGACGAACAAGCAGCCCTCTTCTTACAACATGAAATTAATGTCCAGTAAGTCAAAATAAAATCTATTAAAGGGTAAAATAATTTGATTGATACTCTATTGTATGAATGTAATACATTTCATTTATCCATTCATCGGTTGAAGGACATCTAGGTTGCTTTGAGGTTCTTTCTATTACAAATAACACTTCTATGAACATAGTTGAGAAATGTCCTTATAGTATGGTTGAGCATCTTTTGGGAATATGCTGTGTCGTTTGGTATATTGATTCCCAGTTTTCTGAAAAATTGCCACTTGACTTTCCAGGCAAATGGATGGAATTAGAAAAAGATTCATCCTGAGTGCGGGTAATCCAGACCTAGAAAGAGAACCATGGTATATCCTCACCCATAAGTGTATTTTATGTGAAGTAAAGGATAACTGTGTTAGTGTTTTTTTCTTTTGGACCATTGAGGAACTCCCAAATAATGACACAGAAACTTTTTCTTTTTTATGAATGATGGCCTTATCTTATTTATTATTTTAATCTGTTTGTCATCATCTACCCTTTTTCTGAGGACTTTTTACCTTACTTTCTGTATATCTTACTTTCTTGCTGTTTCTATGTCTGTCTGTCTGGTGGCTACCTGGTTTCTCACTCTAGAAACATCTCTCCTTCTTGTTTTCTTCTCTCTCCTCTTCTTCTCCTTCTTTTTGAGCATAGATTTCTCCTTTTTATTCTCTCTATCAGTTCCACCTATCCCTCTCCTGCATAGCTAATGGCACTCAGCTTTTTATTAGATCAAGGCAGGCAAGGTGAAACAGCAATATTTTTATATAATTAAACCAATGCAGAAAAAATCAAATGTAACATCTCTTTACATCATTAACAAATACAGCAGAAACATAGCACACATATTTATATAGTTGAAATAACCTTTCACAGCATAAACAAATGTAACATATCTATACCTCGTAAAAGATACCAGATGATAATGCTACAACCCACATATCCAAAGAGACTAACAAGGAGGGTTCATGGCAGGGGAGGCCCTAGATCTCCCTGGGAAGGGCAGTAGAAGAAATTTTGGCAGGTAGGGAAGGAACACATGAACCATCAGGTTGGGGAAAGGGAAGGAGTACTGAAAGAGACCACAGGAAATGGGAAAAAATTTCAGGGTCAGGTAAAAACCTGGCACAATGAATCTCACAGGACTCTACAAGGTTGACCACATGCAAGCGTACTAGCAATAGTAGATATATAGCCTGAACTGGCCATCTCTTGTAACGAGATTGGTATCTAGAACAATTGTCATCAAAGAGTCTTTGTCCAGCAACTGATGTAAACAGATTTAGACCCACAACCAAACTAATGTTTGAACTCAGCGAATGACACAAGAGTGTGAGAAATGATTGTAGGAGCCCAAGGGATCAACAACACCACAAGAAAACACAGAATCAACTAATCTGGGCTTATAGAGACTGAACCAACAACCAGGGACCATGTGTGGGACTGACCTAGGCACTTTGTATGTGTTACAGTTGTGTAGCTTGGTCTGCTTTTCAGACTCCTAAAAGTGGGAAAAGCGTCTGTGTCTAACACCTTTGCCAGCTTTGGCTAGTACTCTTTTTTCTGAGGACTTTTTACCTTAATTTCTCTATATCTTAATTTCTTGCTGTTTCTATGTCTGTCTGTCTGGTGGATGCCTGGTTTCTCACTCTAGAAACATCTCTCCTTCTTGTTTTCTTCTCTCTCAGATAAAGACAAAGAGAGAAAGAGAGTTAGGAGGTTGGCATGTTACTTTTAAAATGGAATATAGTGAATGTGCACAGAAGGAGCTCTGAGTGACTACAGCTGAGGTATACACTATGGGAGAGTGCTTGCTTAGAGTGTGTGAAGTATGTTCACACCTCGACACAGAAAAGAAATAAAGTAATCAGTGGCCGCATCGCATCATATTTAGATTTCTGTGAGTGATGAATGTGTTTCGGTGGGCACTTCCAGTGCTTTCTGGGTGGATTTACCCCAAGCCCAGGCCAGTACACATGCCTGAATACTAACAGGTGGATAGTTAGACAGGACCAATACTGGAAAGGAAAGCACCCAGGGGTCCTAGGAAGCATCCTTGTTAACATCTGCTTAACTGAATTCCTGCTCCAAGCTTCTCCTAGCACAGATGGATAAAGCTAATAATTTTGTTTTCTACTGTCTTTCCTGTTCATCCACTTGTTTGGTCATGCCAGGAAATAAACTGACAGTCACCTAGGCAAAAATAGGTATTCCCATTACACACACACTAAATAAATCAATGAAAGCATATGTATGAAATTGTTATAGTGAAACTCATTTCCTTGTATGCTGACAAAATAAATAAAATATAAACACTTTAGAAAAGAATGTTAGTTACTGAGTTAAATGCTAAAAAGTATACTTTTCAGTAATTTTCATTATTAAATCTACTATACATTAAAGTCTTATAGTTGAACAACCTTATCAATGTGAAACCTTAAAATCTCTTAAGTATTCTTTGAGCAATCACTCATGTATGTATAAACTACCTTTGATAGATTATCTGAACTAAACACAGTCGCTGTAACTTAAATTGAGAAAACAGTTTTGTCCTGATATTAGAATTGCCAAGCAAATTCTCATGAGGTATATATTATATAAGTTGATATTCATAATTCTCTATTCATTGTAGCCTACACCAAGTTTTTCATACCTAGAAGCATTATGCTGGTGTGTAAATTCAACGTCTCCAAGGACCTCAAGGGACCAACAGAAAATTCAGATAAATGGTTGAAAGATATACAAGAGTTCTGATATGTGCTAGTATGTAAATAAACACGGTGAATGATAAAATTCCCAGACATATATATCTTTCAAAATGAAATTATTGAGGTAAATTAGGGATAAAGAGAGTGATGAAGTTTTCAAAAACTCCAAGAGAGAAAGCATGTGCCAAATCACTAAGACAATGGCTCAGGAAGATTATTTGATGATAGAAAAGTGCCCCAATGATTCTGAAGCCATATTGTCTGTGTAGCCAAAGGGAGACAGAAATACTTCACAAAAATCAGATATAGCACTGACATAAATAAATAAGAACCTTTCATCCAGCAAGAACAAAAAGTTCTCAAAGTAAAATTGAAAAAACGTGTAACAAGCAAAGCAAGTTTCTCTATCAGTAAGATAACATCTTCCTCCTTATCCTCAAATTTGCACTTTCTCAGTATGTCAAATGATCGATAAACATGACCTTTCAAAGAATCAACTTGTCGAAAGTTTTCCAAAATTATGCTTCAGCTTCATCATTAGAATGGAAGTGAATGGCTCATGCAGAGCTACTAATATGAGCCATTAGCCATATTGTGCCTTCAGGAAAATTATATGACCTTCCAAAACAATCAAATATGTAAATGTTATAGCACCCAACATGTAAAGTGAGCCAAACAATTGCTTAACACCCTAAGGGCTACATAATGGAGTCCAACTGTGTCTGTTCTGAATTGGTGAACTTAGCCAAAAGCAGATAAAAGTATTTGAAAAACAACTTGCTTTATTACTATAAGAATATTATTTTTTCTTAGTCTTATTTTCATATATATATGTATATATGGATTTATATATATATATATGCATATATATATACTAACATTTATATAATAATAGCACAGCAGTAAGTACTATTAAGCAGTCTAGAGAGGCATTTCAGCATACAGAATGATGTTCACAGAATTATCACCAATTTACTAGAAAATCACAGGATAGGTCATCCTTAAAATATAGAATACCATTTGTAATACCAGTTCCAGACATCCTATGCTCTATTCAAGCACTGTTACTTATTCTTTCTCTAGCACAACCAGTGATTGCTTGGCCCTTACAGTCGCCGAGAAGCAAATGCCTGGATCACTCTTTCTCATTCAGTCATGAGGCTCAAACAGATCTAACTGCAACATGGACGACCTCCTGACAGCAGGACCAGACTAGTGTAAGAAGAACTCGAAAGCAAAGACTTACAAGTACCCCCTTGCCTTCCCATTCATGTTACCTCTTCAATAGTCCATATCTTGGTCACTTACTTGGGCACCAGACTACTTAGCACTCTTGACCCTAATGAAGAAGACAGGGTCCAAGGTTCCCTCCTCATTCAGAAAGTTTGGCTGTTTGCCTGGCTAGTGCATGCAGAACCGCCAGCTGAGACAGCTCGGGACTGGCCCGTGCAGGCCCGAGGACATCCATTCCAAGTGGAGCTCTCGAGCTCTGTTAGATTTCTGAGGCCACCTGTCACTCGAGTACTGTGCACTTCTGCTACCGGATGTGTCCACAGTTCTCAGGAAGGAGAGCCTCTCTCTGAGGATATTGCTTTGCTGATGCTTGCCGAGAGTCACCACTGGCAAGTACATTTGCTGCCTTTTGTGAGGGGTAATTTCCCTTTTTTTTATTTTTCAACTACTTTATTGGCTAAATGGCCAAACCTGTGGAGAGAGGCCAGCGAGCCTCAGCTGGTCCATCACACTCTGACCAGAGACCACAATTTCCCCTGCCTCTCCGGCCTGGTACCCCCTTCAGTGGACCCTGTCCAGGGTCCCCCTTCTGGGTCCCCCAATGGGATGATGACATCCTATCCCAATGGGGGAAGCGCTTGCTTCATAGGCCTGGGACCCCGTTCAGAGGCGGCCGGCATGGGACCCCCTTCAGTGTCTCCCAAGGGATTGATGACAGCGCACCCCAATGGGAGACATACTTGACCAGCACCAAATTCCCGAGGGACTTTGCACCTCTGGGAGTGCTTCGACTAGCTCAGTACAAGTTCCGGTGCCAAAGCCTTATAAAGACAAAACAGCCAAAATTCCCTACACTGGTACTGCAGATAGTCTGCGGAGTCTTAGAGCTCTTATAAAAACTACATCCAGTAAGAAGACCCTGGATCCCTTAAAAGAGCTGAAAGAGTACAAGGAAGAACAAGTTCTACTTCCTCCAGAGGTTCCTGACTGCAGGAGTAACCCACTGAGCAGTAAGACCATCTGTCTTACTTCTTGCTACCAGAAAAAGAGTTGCGTCAACTTCTGTGCACAGACCAAGGAAGGTGCAAAGAAGCCTGGATAAGATGACTGGAGAGTCATCTCTCATGAAGAGAGCCAGGCCTGTTTCCCCTCTCCCCAGAATGACAGTAAGCAATCAGTATCTGCTGAAGTGAGCTTGAGTCCTGCCTCCTCTGACCAAGGGAATTTTATAAGTTCCCCTTTAAATCAAGATGGCTTTAAATGTCCTCCACCAGAAAATAGGCTCAGATCTTCCCTTACAGCACAGGGGGGACCAAACCCTATCACTACTTTCCCTGTGAGCCTCACACCACTCATGCCTACCCAAGCAGAAACAAAACTATCTACATCCACATGTGGGATTCCAGAACTTTTGCTGTCTTCAGAATGTGCCCTAAAGAGTTCCACATATCTACAAGAAATGCTAAGACATCCCAACTCTATCCAAGGGACCCCAGTGCCTTCTCAACATACACAAAGGTCTCTAGCAGCTGCATCAAATTCCCTAGGGATTCTGAGTCTTTTCACATCTGTCAAAAGGACTCCAGAATTGTCTATATCTAGAGAAGCAGGTCAAAGTCCTATTCTCTCTCACAAAGGGAAATTCAAACCTAATCCAAATATGAAAATGGACAATGGATATCCTCACTATATCAAAAAAAGAAGGACAGATCCTCCCTCTGAGCAAGGTGAGTTTCCAGTGTCCCTATCAGACCAAGAGGGCTCTAAATATACCCTGCCAATCAAAGAGACCCTTCTGATTCGTTATTGGAAACAAAATAGCCAAAGATATGCCAAGAGAGTTCAAATGAGCCATGCCTGCTCCACAACTACCCAAAGTGCTAAGACAACACAGCCTTCCCTTCTTCCTCAGGAGTCTCTAAATCTTTCCACATGTGTCAGAGAGGCTCTTGAAATTTCTACATATACACAAGGATTACCAGGTCATTTACAACCTGTCCTGGATGTTTTGGGTTCTACCATATGTGATAAAGGGACTGTAGGACAGGATACATGTGCAGAAGGGGTTGCAGGGTCTTTGGGCTGAGGAGGAAGGGGGACTTGATTGGGGGAGGGGGAGGGAAAGGGGAGGCAGCGGTGGGGAAGAGACAGAAATCTTTAATAAATAAATAAATTTAAAAAAAAGAAATGGCTCTTGGATGTGATACATGTACACAAGAATTTGTAGCAAATTTCACATCGAGAGAAGGAGATTCCTTAGATTCTTCCTGCCCACAAACACCGACAAGACCTCTTCACTCTTCACAGTAGGCTGTAGAAGTTTCTCTATCTCCTCAAGGGTATCAAGAATCTGTCACAACTACACAAGAGGCTATAGGCCATTCCCAATCTGCACAAGGCTTGCAAAAATTTCTACTATATACACATAAATATCTGGAAAATTCCCCTTCAGCCATTGAGCCTCTTGAGCACTTACCTTGGCTCCAAAGGCTCAGGGACTTTCAACTCTGTCTCAGGAAACCCCTTCCCCATTGTTGCCAGTTCATGGAACTCTAGAATTACCTCAATCTGGCTCAGAGGCTGTACCATCAATGCCATCTGTACAAGGGCTTCAGGGAAGTCTCTCACCCTTAGAAGGTAGCATAGCCCCTGTGCTCTCAGTCCATGGTTCTGTGGGACATTCCCAGTCTGCACAAGAGCCTATAAAAATTTACAAATCCATAGAAGCAACTCCAGGGCAGTCTCTGTCTTCTCTAGATGATATGTCACCTTTCATATCTTCCCAGGGGACCCTGGGACTATTGTCCTCTGTGGAAGTGGATGTGAGAACATATTCACACAACACAGGATCTCCAGGACAATTGAAAAATATCTCAGGGTTTCCAGGATCTATGATATCCGATCATGATCCTGTTTTAATTTCCTTACCTACACAAGGGAATCTCAAACATTTGCCATCTGCAAAAGAGGATGTGGGAATTTCCCTGTCTGCCCAACAAGCTCCAAAACTGTCCACATTGGAACAAGGGCCTATCCAACATGTGGAAGCAGCAAAAGTCACTCTGGTAAACCCATCATCTCCCAAAAGGGCTACCGGAAAACTTCAGTGTGCCCAATATGCTTTAGAACATTTGCCTCCTAGTGAAGGAGCTCTTCAACATTCCTCAACCCACCAGGGGACTCAAGAAAGTTTGAAATCTTCCCTAGATTCTCTTGAAATTTTGTCATCTAACTCTGAACATGTCAAAAATTCTCTTTCTGCCATAGGTGGTCTGGAATCCTCTCTATCTGGTTCAAGGGATCTTAGATATGAGCTAGCTGACAACCACCCTGAACAACAGTCTATATATTCTGAACAGGGGTCTCTGGGTAATCCACTGTCTCCATAGAGGTTCAAGAACACTTAGTGCCTTTAAAAGGGAATTTGAAATCTTTCCAATCTGCCAAGGAGGGACAAAAAACTTTGATACCTTCACAAATTGATCTGGAAAGTGTTCCACATATTTCAGAGGATCTAGAAGCTTTATCATCTGCTCTGGAACACATGGGATTTTCCTCATTAGCAAATGAGTCACTAGAGAACTCCCAATATGCTGAAAGTGTTGTGGAATCTTCTTCCTCTGCCACTGGAACTCTAAGAACTACATTTACCCAAAAGTCTTTGGAAAAGTCTTTGCCTGGAAAAGGGATTAGGGAAATATTATCATCTTCCCAAGGGGCATTGGCAATATTATCTTCCACAAAAGGGAGAGTTGAAAATGTATCATCTCCTGAAAGGTCAATGAAACCTCCTACTTCTTTACAGGAGCCTTCGACACTTTATTCATTGATCCAAGGCCCTCAGAAACATCCACTAACTGCACAAGGTCCTCTAGGACCTGTCCAAACTGACTCTGACATTCAAGGACCTTTCTTAACTCCAGAGGCTGGAGGAAATTTATCAAGGGAACCAGGTTCTTGCAAATCTTTCCCATTGACCCCAGAAACTCTAGATCATTTGCAATCTGCTGAAGGACCTGATGATCTGTCCATATCAGCACATGAGATGTTTGATCCTTTACCACCTCCCCAAGGGACTCTAGGAATTTTGGTATATTCTTCAGGGCTCATGGAACCATCAGAATCAGAACAAAGGAAACTTGGGCATGTGTCATCTGTGGGAAAAGATGGAGAAATTTCTCCATTTGAGAAACCAAATCAACTTCCCCATTTACTCCATATTTACCTTTCAACACAGAGGTTTTGGAATCTTCCTCATGTGGTCTGGGAGCTCTGGGGTCTCTGTTATCTGCCAGAGAAGATGCAAAAGACACTGCCTCTGCACCACATGCACAGAAACCTTCTTTATCTACTTCCCAGGCCCTAGAACATTTTGTAACTACCCAAGGGCCTCTGCAAATTAACACACCCAACAAACAGACTCTGTGCTCTTTGACATCTAGAGTAGAGGATGTAGAACATTCCACTTTTTCTCCAGAGGTTAGAAAAGAATCCCAAATGCTCCCAAATGTTCTTGACCATCTGTCCAATAGAGGAGAGTCTCAAGACTTTTCTTTCTCTGCTCCAGGAACTAAGAACATTTCCTTACTTGCTCCAGAGACTTTAGAACATTCCTCCCTAGAAAATGCCACTCAAGCCACATCCCATTGTCCTCTTTGATATCTTTGCTATCTGTACAAGGGTCTCTGGGACAGTCTCTTTCTGATAATGATTCTCTGGGAACACTGGCATCTACACTAGGAGCTGGGTGACCTTCCCTATCTGAAGCAGATACTATACAGCTATCTGCATCTGCACCAGTGACCAAAGCACATTTGACCACTTCCCTTGGGATAGAGAAGCAGAGAGGGAAATCATAGAAACTTCACGTTTTATGGTAACCAGAAATAGCATAAAATATCTTGGGGTAACTTTAGCCAAGGAAGTAAAAGATCTATTTGACAAGAACTTTAAGTTGGTGAAGAAAGAAATTGAGGAGGATACCAGAAAATGGAAGGATCTCCCATGGTCTTGGATTGGGAGGATCGACATAGTAAAAATGGCAATTCTACCAAAGGCAATTTATAGATTCAATGCAATCCTCATCAAGGTCCATCAAAATTCTTCACAGATCTTGAGAGGACAATAATCAATTTTATATGGAATAACAAAAAACCCAGGATAGCCAAAACAATCCTATACAATAAAGGATCTTCTGAAGGCATTACCATCCCTGACTTCAAACTCTATTACAGAGCTACAGTAATGAAAACAGTGTGGTACTGGCATTAAAACAGAGAAATCGACCAATGGACTCGAATAGAAGACCCAGATCTTAACCCTCAATCCTAAGAACACCTGATTTTTGGTAAATGAGCTAAAAGTATACAATGGAAGAAAGAAAGAATCTTCAACAATTGGTGCTGGCATAACTGGATGTCAACCTGTAGAAGAATGAAAATATAGATCCATATCTATCACCATGCACAAAACTCAAGTCTAAATGGATTAAAGACCTCAATATCAATATGAACACATTGAACCTGATAGAAGAGAAAATGGGAAGTACTCTTCAACATATGGGCACAGGAAATCACTTCCTACGTTTAACCCCAGCAGCACAGACATTAAGGGCAACATTGAATAAATGAGACATCTTGAAACTGAAAAGCTTCTGTAAAGCAAAGGACACTGTCACTAAGACAAAAAGGCAACCCACTGACTGGGAGAAGATCTTCACCAACCCTGCAACAGACATATGTCTGATCTCCAAAATATATAAAGTACTCAAGAAACTAGACTTTGAAATGTTAATTAATCCAATTAAAAAATGGGGCACTGAACTGAACAGAGAATTCTCAACAGAAGTTCAAATGGCCAAAAGACACTTAAGGTCATGTTCAGCCTCCTTAGTGATCAGGGAAATGCAAATCAGATACCATCTTATACCTGTCAGAATGGCTAAAATCTAAAACACCAATGATAGACATTTCTGGAGAGGTTGTGGAGCAAGGGGTACACTCATTCATTGCTATTGGGATTGCAAACTTGTGCAACCACTTTGGAAATCAGTGTGGCAGTTTCTCAGGAAATTCGAGATCAACCTACCCCAGGACCTAGCAATACCAGTCTTCTTATTACAATTTATACAAGTTTATGCTTGTACAGCATCTCAGATTTAGATGCATTTCCAACAACACACAAGGGTGGTCAGACAGCCTCTGCTACTGCTTGCTAACTGTTTCCATTCTTATGTAGTAATCTCAAAGACTGCAAATATACTCTAAACTTTTAAGTGTTTTTGGCATATATATGACTGCCGCCTTGGGATTCTTCCTACAGACATTCTTAATCCTGATGACTTAGCCTTAGTGTTATGTCTATAACAAGAAGCATGCAATTGATGTCAGAGCACAAAAACATACTACACACACCACACCAGAACACATAACTGTATCAGATTTCTTTTGTTGCTGTTTACCCCTCAGACTTCCAAACCTCAGTTGCATGTCTTGTTACCCATACCTGAACCGTGCACTTACTCCTTCTTGTTTCTGTCCTATCCCTGTGTAGACACCAATTATGCTGTATGACAATTTTTTTTTCTGGGGAGCACCACACATATTTACTTATCACAGATAAGAGAGCCCATAGCAGACCAAAATGTTAAAAGTGTTGCTTAGTAAACCAGTGAGTTATATTTTGGTTGCTTCTGTTGTGCCCAGAGCATGCATGCCCCCCTCCCAGCCCCAGAGGGTGACCACCAGAAAGCAGAGTGGACCAGACTGCAAAATGCAAGGTTAACTCTCTTTTATTGCAAGTACAGGCAATTTCTGGCTGGCCAGGAACTTCCTCTTCACTACCCCAAAACAACAAGGTAGAGAGAGAAGTTAAAAATTTCTTTGCAGGGTTAGTTTTTAAAAGGTGCAATCCACAAAGAGGCTTTTTTTGAAGTGGCTTTTGGCATGGTGCAAGGCCTTCTGCCCCCTCCTATTCTGGTAAGTCAGCTTTCTCCTTTTTCTTCTTGTTTTACTTGTTATCACCAGGTGGCTGGCTGGCTAAGTGACCTTGTGCTTGGAATCTCCCTGGTGGGAGGGGGAAAGGAAAGTGCTGCTAATCTGTGTTTCTAATTTTAAAACATTTTGCTAGGAAATTGTCCCTTTGAAAATAAGGGGTGAGGGTCTCTGATGAGGGACTCTCACTTCCAGGAGTAGAGATAAGAGGTTTCTTACAGGACCAGAAATGACTCGACAGTCATATCACAAAGCCCATCCCAGCACAAATGAGAGTTAACAAAACATGGGACCCTGAAACACACTGCAAACACTGCAGGCAGCTCAATGAGTCATGAGTGTCCTTTCTTTTTTCTTTTTCTTTCCTTTTATGTTTGTTTGTTTGGCTGGTTTGGTTTGATTTTGTTTACTGCTAAAAGAGCCCCTGGGCTCTGACTCCTGCCTACCCATGTCTCCCATCTGCTGCCACTTTCCAACCTGTGTTCCTGCTGCTGCAGTATTCTGACCTATTATATCAGCGTTGTTGTTCCTCAAATTCTGATTTCTTCTTGATGAAAAGACTACACAGACTTCCTCATTGCTTTCCCGAGGCCTGCATGGCTTGCTACCTCACACGTGATTTATTAAGCTTGTCGAGATTTTTAGAGGACTAGAAATTTCCCCTACTTATGAAGTCCAACTTATTCCTTCTCTTTGAAGGCAATTTACTTCTTGCTGTACCTTCCTTCTTTTCTACCATCTAGCTAAGTGTGCTAGTCACAGAACTTCAGGAATAAATAATTAGTGATTGGGTTAAGGCCAAACCCCAGGCCCTGGCGTCCATACATCCAAAGACTCTGGAATGTTTGGATGGAAGTTTCCATCCCAAACCCCCTTCCCTGGGAGTTGCCTCAGTCCAGACAATGACCACCAAACAATGACCTATCCCCAGAGATGTTCAAGACCACTCCCACAGGGTATTTAAATCTAAGCACTCACTAGACAGTATATAAGTCTGCAGACACATAGTACACACGTCTGCAGATTCATTCAAGCACAGAGAACAAACATATTGTTTTCCAGTCTTTCTTCCCTGCCTCTTCTCTGGGTGGTTGAAAAGACACCTGGGAGCATTGGTATTCATTTGCCGTGCCTTTTGCCGTGCCTGCACAGCCTGGACTTGCCAAGACTGGTGGGGGGCAGTGGTGTGCCAGGATTGAGACACAGAGGCTTTTCAGGTGGAAGAAGAGCAAGCTTTAGTTTGCCCCAGCAACCTTTAATACCTCTACTGCTTCTCTGGAAACCCACCAGCCAGAAAGAACACAAACATTCTTGTCAATTATAGGCCACAAGAAAGTTCCACTGTCGGCAGGGGGAGTGAGAGGAGCTGGATCACAACAACTCCCCAGTTTTATTTTATAATACCTTGCCTGTCATGGGGAATAGCCCTCTAATATTCCCTGTCTTAGGTGGCATCCTGCCTCCAAAGTATTCCCCATCCATGGCTATCCAGATACATAGCCCTAAATTATAAAATTAACAAAAGCAGTATTCTAAGCCCCTATCATATGACAGTTGAGTTTCATAACAGTAGCAGAAGCATGCAATACAGTGCCATAACATGATTAACTGTTGAAAAATCCAAAGATAGTCCCCTTACTGCTGAACCAGAGCCACTTGGTGGTTCAAGGTCAATATGCCCAATTGAATATGTCCATTAAGATAATTTCAAATGTTCAAAGAATTGCTGACTCTTCAGCTAGCTGATTGACTGTCTCGGCCATCTACACAGTCTGGGAGAGACCAACTCTGGCACTGGTATCTGCGGTGGCAGAGATAGCAATAATGGCAATCACAGCTGTGGTGATTCCAAGGTCTCTCTTCTGCTGATCTTCTATGGTCCAGCACTCATTGCCATATTTGCTGATATTCCTGACACCGCTGTGGTGTCCCCCAGATCAGGCACCAACTGGGCCAGGGCAACATGCCTATCAAAGCTCTGCTCCAGCTGTCTTCCGGCCCCAGACACACTCTCTCTGGGTCCAAACTGCTGCACAAAGTGGAGCAGAACTCAGGGAAGCAGGCTTGCTGCTTCTGCTCTGGAACCATGGAAAGGGCCCCACTTTAACAATCTTTTAGGGAATTTGGGCATCCTCAACCTGTCTGGCTACTTTCTGCTGAGTGGGGGTACTGCATTCTTGGGGGTATTTTACACCAACATTTCAGGGGTCTTGGTGATTCAAAGCACATAAAATTTCAACGAATCCACTGGTTCTCATCCTCTGTGGAGACAAAAGCGGAAGCTCTTTTCCAAAGCATCAAATCCTTAGGCCCATCTTTTAAAGTCAAAATACCTTTCTTAGCAGTTCCCAGATCAAATGTCTTTCTTCAGTCCAGAACACAAAAGACAACACAATCAACACAATAACATAATCTGTTAATCCCAGCACTCGGGAGGCAGAGGCAGGCGGATCTCTGTGAGTTCGAGACCAGCCTGGTCTACCAAGCTAGTTCCAGGACAGGCTCCAAAGCCACAGAGAAACCCTGTCTCAAAAAACCAAAAGAAAAAAAAATAACATACATCTGTACACGTTCTATCTTTTGAGACCCTAAATTCACCCTCCTCCCTCCTCTTTATTACTTCCCTACTGGCCAGTCTTTCAAAGGGCATCCCTCAGAGCATCTCTGGGGATGAAAAAAAAAAAATACTCCTTTAATCTGACTTGGCTTCTTTCCAGTCTGGAACATTTATACACCCTTCTGTACAAAATCTTCAGCTGTCTTCTTTGTTACTTCAGTGCCTTATTGCTTTAAGAGTTTGAGTAACTTTTTGAGGCCTTTTAATTCACCCTCTCACCTCTTTTTTTTATACTTGCTAGTCTTTTGGAGGATGTTTCTCAGAGTATCTCTGGGGATGAAAACTAAAACACATTACCTTCTCCAATATGCTCCTTGATTTATCCAGCAGATTAAATGACCCCTTTCACAAATTACATCTTTCCATATCTCGGTGGGACCTCCACTTGCTGCACAGATGGAACAGCTTGGATAGCTGAGTCTGGCAGGGGTGCCGGGATTGAGACACGAAGGCTCCTTTTCAGGTGGAAGATCAACAACCTTTATTCTGCCTCAGCTAAAGCCATTTATACCTCTACTGTTTCTGTGGAAAAGCACAGGTCAGAAAGAACACAAACATTCTCGTCAATTACAGACCACAAGAAAGTTCCACTTTTGGTCAGGGGGAGTGAGGGCAGCTGGATCACAACACAGTACCTTATTTTTAATTGAGTTATTTTAGAATAATAATGTCTAGCCTCTTGAGTTCCTTATATATTTTGGAGATCAGACCTTTGTCTGATGTGTGGTTGATGAAGATATTCTCCCATTAAGTAGATTGCCTTTTGGTCACATTGACTGTGTCTTTTGCTTTACAGAATTTCTCAGTTTCAGGAGGTCCCATTTATTCATTGTTTCACTTATTGTCTGTGCTACTGGGATTGTACTTAGGAAGTGGTGTCCCGTGTCCATGTATTGCAGGCAACTTCCCACTTTCTCTTCTATCAGGTTCAGGGTGGTCAGATTTATATCGAGGTCTTTAATCCATTTGGACTTGAGTTTTGTGCATGGTGATAGATATGGATCTATTTTCATGTTTCTACAGGTTGTCATCCAGTTATGCCAGCACCATTTGTTAAATATGGTTTCTTTCTTCCACTGTATAATTTTAGCTCCTTTGTCAAAAATTGGGTGTTCATAGGTTTGTGGATTAATATCCAGGTCTTTGATTCAATTAAATTGGTCAACATCTCTGTTTTTATGCCAGTACCAAGCTGTTTTCATTACTGTAGCTCTGTAATAGAATTTGAAGTCAAGGATCGTAATGTCTCTGAAGTTCCTTTATTTTATAGGATTGTTTTGACTATACTTGTTTTTTTTTTTTGTATTTCCTTATAAATTTGATTATTGTTCTCTCAAGGTCTGTGAAGAATTTTGTTGGGATTTTGATGGAGATTGCATTGAATCCATAGATTACCTTTGGTAAAATTGCCATTTTTACTATGTTGATCCTCCCAATCAAGGGCATGGGAGATCCTTCGATTTTCTGGTATTCTCTTCAATTTCTTTCTTCAAAGACTTAAAGTTCTTCTCAAACAGATTGTTCACTTCCTTGGTTAGTGTTACCACAAGATATTTTATGCTATTTGTGGCTATTGTGAAAGGTGACATTTCTCTGATTTCCTCTCCATTTATTTATGTTTTATGTATAGGAGGGCCACTAATTTTTTGAGTTGATCTTGTATCCTGCCACATCACTGAAGGTATTTATCAGCTGTAGGAGTTCTCCGCATAGAGTTTTTGGTGGTCACTTATGTACACTATCATATCATCTGCAAATAACGAAAGTGTGACTTGTTCCTTTCCAATTTCAATCCCCTTGATCTCCTTATGTTCTCTTTTTGCTATTGTTAGAACTTCAAGCACTATGCTGAAGATATATGGAGAGAGTAGACAGCCTTGTCTTGTTCCTGATTTTAGTGGAATGACTGAGTTTTTATCCATTGAAATTGATGTTAGCTGTTGGTTTGCTGTATATTGCTTTTATTTTATTTAAATATGATCTTTGTATCCCTAATCACTCCAAGACAATGGTATTGAATTTTGTCAAATGCTTTTTCAGCATCTAATGAAATGATCATATGGTTTTTTCTTTCAGTTTATTTATATGATGGATTACATTGATAGATTTTCGTATGTTGAATCAGCCCTGCATCACTGTGATGAAGCCTACTTGATCATAAAAGATAATTTTCTTGATGTGTTCTTTTTTTATTTTTTATTTTTTTGGTTTTTCAAGACAGGGTTTCTCTGTGGCTTTGGAGCCTGTCCTGGAACTAGCTCTGTAGACCAGGCTGGTCTCGAACTCACAGAGATCTGCCTGCCTCTGCCTCCCGAGTGCTGGGATTAACGGCGTGCGCCACCATCGCCTGGCTTCTTGATGTGTTCTTGGATTGGTTTGCCAGTATGTTATTGAGAATTTTTGCATCGATGTTCATGAGTGAGATTGGTCTGTAATCCTCTGTTTTGGTTGAGTATTTGTGTGGTTTTGATTTCATGGTAACTTTGGCTTCATAAAAAGAGTTTGACAATGACTCTTTTGTTTCTATTATTTGGAACACATTAAGGAGTATAGTTATTAGCTCTTCTTGGAAGTTCTGGTAGAATTCTGCTTTAAAACCATCTGGTCCTCGCCAATATTTTGTGGAAGATTTTTTTTTTCCAACAGCTTCCAATTCCTTGTGACTAATAGGTATATTTAAATTGTTAATCTGGTCTTGATTTAATTTTGGTATTTGGTATTTATTTTTCATTTCTTTTACATTTTCCAATTTTTTGGCATACATGCCTCTGTAGTAAGAACTATTATTCTCAGAATTTCCTTTGTGTCTGTTGTTATGTATTCCTTTTCATTTCTGTTTGTTTTTATCTGAGTGTTCACTCTGCCTTTTGATTAGTTTGGAAATCTTATTGATTTCCTCAAAGAACCAGCTCTCTGATTCATGGCTTCTTGGATTGTTTTCTGTGTTTCTATTTTGTTGATCTCAGCCCCCATTTTGATTATTTCCAGTCTTCTACTCCTCCTGGGTGAGTCTGCTTTTTTTCTTTTTTAGAGCTTTCATGTGTTCTGTTAAGTCTATAATGTGTTCTTTCTTTGTTTTCTTTATGTGGGCACTTAGTGCTATGAACTTTCCTCTTAGCACTGCTTTCATAGTGTCCATAGGTTTGGGTTTGTTGTGTCTTCATTTTCATTGAATTCAAGGAAGACATTAATTTTTTATTTCTTCCTTGACCCAGTGGTGGTTCTGTAGTAGACTGTTCAGTTTCCATGAGTTTGTAGACTTTCTGTGGGTATAATTCTTGTTAAATTTTAACTTCATTCCGTGGTGATTTTATAAGACACATGTGGTTACTTCAATATTTTTTTGTATCTGTGGATGTTTACTTTGTTTCTGAGTATGTGAACAGTTTTCGAGCAGGTTCCATGAGATGCTGAGAAGAAGGTATATTCTTTCCTGTTTTGGTGAAATGTTCTCTAGATGTCTATTAAGTCCATTGGATTCATTAATTCTGCTAGTTTTCTCATTTTTCTATTAAGTTTCTGTCTGGTTGACCTGTCCATTGGTGAGAAAGAAGTGTTGAAATCTCCTACTATTAGTGTGTGGGGTTAGATGTTTGATTTGAATTTTAGTAATGTTCCTTTTACATATGTGGGTGCTTTTCTATTAGGGTCATAGATATTGAGAATTGAGACATCATCTTGTTGAATTTTTCCTGTTATTAGTATAATGTGTCATGCTCCATCTCTTCTGATTGATTTTAGTTTGAAATCAATTTTGTTAGATATCTTTATAGTCACACCCACTTGTTTCTTAATCTGGTTGCCTGGACAACCTTTTCCCAACCTTATATTCTAAGGTGTGTTTATTTTTGAGGTTGAGGTATGTTTCTTG
Source organism: Alexandromys oeconomus (assembly GCA_963919705.1). Classification (NCBI taxonomy): domain Eukaryota; kingdom Metazoa; phylum Chordata; class Mammalia; order Rodentia; family Cricetidae; genus Alexandromys; species Alexandromys oeconomus. Next base: position 61,787 of record CAWTZB010000091.1, on the reverse strand, counting down.
TAAACAGCTGAATGTTTCATCCTATTTTTATATCCATTCTCTTAACCTGTGCTTTTTAATAGTTCAATTGTGTCCATTGATAATAAGTGATACTAATGACCAGTGTTTGTTAACACCAGTTATTTTTTTTAGGTGGTAGTATTTGTGTTGAGGTGAGTTGAGCTGTTGGAGGGTTGTCAGGTGTCTGTAATATTGTGTTTGTTGTTGGCTTTTTTGGGCTGACATCTTCCTTCTTGTACATTTTGTAAAGCTGGGTTTGTGGATACATATTGTTTAAATCTGTTTTTGTCATGGAATATCTTGTTTTCTCCATCAATGGTGAAAGAAAACTTTGCTGGGTATAGTAGTCTGGGCTTGCATCAAAGGTCTTTACTGTCTGCAGCAATGTAGCCAAGCCCTTCTGGCTTTCATGGTTTCCATAGAGAAGTCAGGTGTAATTTTAATAGGTTTACTTTTGTATATTACTTGACCTTTTTTCTTTCCAGCTCTTAGTATTCTCTTATTCTATATGTTTTGTGTTTTGATTATTATATGGTGAAAGGATTTTTTTAATCCAGCCTATTTGGTGTTTTGTAAGCTTCTTGTCCCTTCATAGGAATATCTTTAAGTTGGAAAAGTTCTTCTGTAATTATTTTGAATATATTTTATGTGCCTTTGAGCTGGAATTATTCTCCTTGTTCTACCCCTATTGTTCTTATTTTTGTTTTTTTCATAGTGTCCCAGATTTCTTAGATGTTTTTGTTAAGAATTTGTTGGACCTGCTGTTTTCTTTGATCAATGAGTCTATTCCTTTATAGTATCTTCAGCACCTGAGATACTTTCTTCTATCTATTGTATTCTGTTGGTTATGCATTCCTCTGTAGTTCCTGTTCATTTCCCCAGATTTTCTATATCCAGCCATCTCTTGGTTTGTGCTTTCTTTATTACCTCCATTTTGTTCTAGTTTTGACCTGTTTCCTTTACCTGTTTGATTGCTTTTCTTGGGTTTTTTGGATATCTTTGAGGGATTTATTAATTTCTTCTAACACTTTTTTGGTTTGTCTTCTTTTCCATTTCTGTAAGGGAGTGTTTCACTTCCTGTTCAAGGATCTCCATCATTTTCATAAGGTTACGTTCATCATCAATTTCTTCTACTTCTTCTATGTTAAGGTGTTCAAGTCTTCTTGTTGTGTTCACTTTATTCTAGTGTTATCATGTTGCTTTTCAAGTTGTTGAAGGAATTCTTTTTTTTTTTTTTTTGGCGCCTTCCCATCTCTTCCTTCAAATGAGGCCATGAGAGTCTTGGGTTCTTGGTTCAATCTTTACTGTGGCTGACTGTGTGCTAGAGAGTTTTTTCTTGGTCTACCCTCTCTTAAGTCCCTTCAGCCCTAGAGCTGGGTCTCAGTTCTTCTCTGCCCTGAAGCAGGTTTTGTTGAGGGATCTAAGGACTCTGCAGATGAAAAGGAGTTCTTGGGAGCAAGGTGGAATGGGATAAAGAACACCAGAAGCTGGGAACATGTCCCACTAGATGGCCAGATAATTTTAAAAAATTGGAGGGGTCCTGGAATCCATCCCCTGGGACCATCTCCCCAGGAGGCCACTAACTCACCACTCCAGATCTCCTTAGCTCAGGAGCAGGTTCTCTTGTTGGGCTCCAAGGTCCTCACAGTTGAAATTGTAGGCTTGTGGGGCAGGGTGGTGTAGTACAAAGATTCCACTCACTGATGGCTCCCCAGACTACTCATCCCCAACACAGGCTATATTGGGGGATCCAAGACTTCACAGATAAAAAGCAATATGAGATGGGGTAAAGGAAGCAAGTAGCTGGGAACATGCCCCACTGGATGGCTAGGAAATTGGATGGGGTCTGGACTCCATTCCCCAGGATTGTCTAGCAGTTTGGCCACTCAGTCACCTCTTCAGATCTCATCTGCAGAAGAGTTGGGGCCTCTTTATCCTTACAGAGAGTTTCAACTGCATATTCCATAATTTCCACAAAAGACAATCTGGCACAAAGTACCCTAAGGTAGTTAAAAAAATATCTAAAAGAAATTAAACAAGCAATAGTTTCTTATGGATTACATTCACCTTTTCTCAGGGAAATGGTTAAAACTATGGGCTTGATTGTCAGCGAGGTCCTTGACCCAGGAACAGTTCCTGCTCCTGCACTGAGGCTATCCAATCATAGGGGTGAGTGTCTGCCTGCCCAGTCACAAGGTCCCCAGAAGGGAGTGCAGGGCACCTCCAGCTACTGCTGCAGGGGCTTCTTTATTCCACATGATATTGCCCCAACCTGCCCAAGTTCGCCCTTTTATCTGCTGGGTCCTTGGACTACCAGAAGTCCCTGTTCCTGTGCGGAAAAGATCCAACCAGACTGGTGAGTGAGTGCCATCCTGGGGTGTACAGTCCAGGAAAGGATCACAGGAACCCTCTATCTCCCGCTGCAGAAGCTTCTTTATTCCACATGAACCTGCCTCCCCCAATGCCTGCCCTATTATCTGTGAAACTTTGGCCCAGGAACAGTTCCTGCTCCTGCATTGAGGAAATCCACCCAGAGAATCAGTCACAGCAAAGATTGGACCAAGATGCCAACATTCTCCTGGCAGCATTTGAAGGAAAAGATGGGCAGGCGCCAATGCAAGAATTCCTCCAATAATCTGAAAATCAACATGACAACACCAGAATCCAGGGATCATGCAAAAAAAAGACTTGAGCACCCTATTCCAGAACTAGTAGAAGAAATTATAAATGTAACATTATGAAAATAATAGAGGACCTTAAACGGGATGTGAAAAACTGTTTTAAAGAAATAGAGAAGACAAAAAGGTAGCTGAAATGAATAAATCAAAAATACCCAAGAAAACCAAGAAAAAGCAATCAAAAGATAATTGAAACAGTTCAAGACTTTAAAAATGAAATAGAGGTAATGATGAAACATAAACTGAGGGAAGCTAGATAAGGAAAATCTGGGTAAATGAACAAGAACTACAGAGACATGTATAACCAAGAGAATATAACAGATAGAAGAAAGAATCTCAGACACTGAAGATACTATAGAGGAAGTAAATTCATTGATTAAAGAATATAACAAATCCAACAAATTCTTAACAGAAAACATCCATGAAATCTGGGACACCATGAAAAGTCCAAACATAGGAATAATAGGGGTAGAAAGAGAAGAATTATAGCTCAAAGGCCCAGAAAATATATTCAACAAAATTATAGAGGAAAACTTTCCCAACCTAAAGAATGAGATTGCTATGAAGGTACAAGAAAAATACAAAACACCAAATAGACTGGATCAAAAAAATCCCCTCACCATATAATAATCATAACACAGAACATACATAAAAAAAGAACAAATATTAAGAGCTGCAAGGGAAAAGGTCAAGTAACATATAAAGGAAAACCTATCAGAATTACACCTGACTTCTCAGTGGAAAACATTAAAGCCAGAAGGTCTTGGATAGATGTGCTACAGACACTAAGAGACCATGGATGCAAGCCCAGACTACTATATCCAGCATAGCTTGCTTTCACCAACAATGGAGAAAACAAGACATTCCAGAACAAAAACAGATTTAAACAATACACAGATACAAACCCAGCCTTAAAGAAAATACTAGAAGGAAAACCACAAAGAAAGGTAGCCAACCACACCCATAATAACACAAGCATCTTACAACCCCCCAACAGCACAACTCAAAGAAGGGAAACACAAACTCTACCACCAGAAAAGATAACTGGAGTTAACAACCACTGGTCATTAATATCACTTAATATCAATGGACTCAATTCTCCTATAAAAAGGCACATATTAAGAGAATGGATACGAAAATAGGATCCAAAATTCTGCTCTTTAAAAGAAACTCACCTCAATCTCAAAGACAGATACTACCTCAGAGTAAAGGGTTGGGAAAAGGTTTTCCAATCAAACGGACCAAAGAAACAAGCATATGTGGCTATACTAATATCAAACAAAATTGATTTCAACTAAAATCAATCAGAAGAGATGTACACTTTATGCACAGAACAGGAACAATTAATCAGGAGGAAATCTCAATCCTGAATATCTATTCCCCTAATATAAAAGCACCCACATATGTGAAAGAAACATTACTAGAACTCAAAGCATATATCAAACTCCACACACTAATAGTCTTAGACTTCAACACTCCCTCTCACCAATGGACAGACCAGACAGACAGAAACGTAACATAGAAATAAGAAAACTAACAGATGTAGTGATCCAAATAGACTTAACAGACATCTGTTGAACATTCCACAAAAACAGAAAAGCATATGGCTTCTCAGCATCTCGTGGAACCTTTTCTAAAATTGATCACATAATTGGTAACAAATCAAACAACAGATACAATGAAACTGTAGTAACCACCTGTGTACTATCAAATCTCCATGGATAAAGATAGAATTCAACAACAATTCTACTCCCAGAAAGCCTACAAACTCATGGAAAATGAACAGTCAACTACAGAACCACCCCTGGGTCAAAAAGAAATAAAGAAATTAATGTCTTCCTTGAATTCGAAGAAAACAAAGACACAAAATATCCATACCTATGGGACACTATGAAAGCAGTGCTAAGAGGAAAGTTTATAGCACTAAGTGCCCACAAATAGAGAAAGCTCACATTAGAGACTTAAAAGCACACCTGAAAGCTCTAGAAAATAAAAAGAAGCAGACTCACCGAGGAGGAGTAGAAGACTGGAAATAGTCAAACTGAGGCTGAAATCTGCAATATAGACACAGAAAACAATCAAAAGAATCAATGAAACAAAGAGTTGGTCTTGGAGAAAATCAATAAGATTGACAAATCCCTATCCAAAGTAATCAAATGGCAGAGAGAGAACACACAATTTAACAAGAGCAGAAATAAAAAGGTGAATATAACCACAGACACAGAGGAAATCTGGAGAATTTTTAGATCTCACCACAAAGCCTGTATGCCACAAAATTGGAAAATGTGAAAGATAGACTTTTTATTTTTATTTCTTTATTTTTTAAACTGAACAGGTTATATTTAATAACACACACACTTATATAATGTAAATGAATATATCATATACATGCATTCAATAAAAATTAGTGGAAAAGGAAAGCTATGAATCTGAAGGAGAGCAAAGAAAGGAAAATGGGAGGGTTTAAAGAATGAAAGGAAAATGATAAATATATTTATATTCTCAAAAATAGAAATACAAAAATAGGCCTTTAAAATTTTGCATAAAGATGAAACGTGCCCTTACGTTCACATGTATTCACAGAATCATTTCCCACAATTATGATTCTGTTTTTTTTTCTGCATTTTTTTAAATTTTTTTTATTTTTTGAAAAATTGCCACCTCCTCCCCGTTTCCCATTTCCCTCCCCCTCCTCCCACAATCTCCCCATCTCCCCTCTCCTCTAACCATCTCCCCCTTTCCCCCACTCCATTCCCCCTCCCTCTCCAGAATGATGAGCAGTCCAGGTTCCTGGCCCTGCGGGAAATCCAAGGTCCTCCCACTTCTATCCAGGTCCAGGAGGGTGAGCATCCAAACAGGCTAGGCTCCCACAGAGCCAATTCATGTATTAGGATCGAAACCTAGTGCCATTGTCCTTGGCTTCTCATTGTCCTTCATTGTCCACCACGTTCAGGGAGTCCAGTTTCATCCCATGCTTATTCAGTCCCAGTCCCGCTGGCTTTGGTGAGGTCCCAATAGATCAGTTCCACTGTCAGAGTGGGTGGGTGCACCCCTCGAGGTCCTGACTTCCTTGCTCATGTTCTCCCTCCTTCTGCTCTTCATTTGGGTCTTAAGAGCTTAGTCCGGTGCTCCAATTTGGGTCTCTGTCTCTATCTCAATCCATCGCCATATGAAGGGTATAAGGTGATATGTAAGATATTCATCAGTATGGCTATAGGATAGGGTCATTTCAAGTTCCCTCTCCTCAGTAGCTCAAGGTACTAGCTGGAAACATCTTCCTGGACACCTGCGAGCCCCTCTAGAGTCAAGTCTCTTGCCAACCCTAAGATGGCTCCCTTAATTAGGATATATATTTCTCTGCTCCCGTGTCCACCCTTCCTTTATCCCAACCATCCCATTCCCCCAAGCTCCCCCCAATCTCCCCTTCTCACGTTTCTCACCCCATTTCTCCTTGGCCCCATGCCACCTCACCTCAAGTTCCCAGTTTTTGTCCGGCAATCTTGTCTACTTCCCATATCCAGGAAGGTGACTATATGTTTTTCTTTGGCTTCACCTTCTTATTTAGCTTCTCTAGGATCACAAATTATATGCTCAATGTCCTTTATTTATGGCTAGAAACCAATTATGATTGAGTACATCCCATGTTTATCTTTTTGGGTCTGGGATACCTCACTCAGAATAGTGTTTTCTATTTCCATCCATTTGCATGCAAAATTCGCGAAGTTATTGTTTTTTTACCGCTGAGTAGTACTCTAATATGTATATATTCCACACTTTCTTCATCCATTCTTCCATTGAAGGGCATCTAGGTTGTTTCCAGGTTCTGGCTATTACAAATAGTGCTGCTATGAACATAGTTGAACAAATGCTTTTGTCATATGATAGGGCATCTCTTGGGTATATTCCAAAGAGTGGTATAACTGGATCTTGGGGTAGGTTGATCCTGAATTTCCTGAGAAATAACCACACTGCTTTCCAAAGTGGTTGCACAGGTTTGCATTCCCACCAGCAATGGATGAGTGTGCCCCTTACTCCACAAGGTGTCCAGCAAAGGCTATCATTGGTGTTTTTGATTTTAGCCATTCTGACAAGTGTAAGATGGTATCTCAAAGTTGTTTTAATTTGTATTTCCCTGATCGCAAAAGAGGTTGAGCATGACCTTAAGTGTCTTTTGGCCATTTGAATTTTTTTTTTCTGTTGAGAATTCACTGTTCAGTTCAGTGCCCCATTTTTTAATTGGGTTTATTAGCTTTTTAAAGTCTAGTTTCTTGAGTTCTTTATATATTTTGGAGATCAGGCTTTTGTCTGTTGTAGGGTTGGTGAAGATCTTCTCCCAGGCAGTGGGTTGCCTTTTTGTCTTAGTGACAGTGTCCTTTGCTTTGCAGAAGCTTCTCAGTTTCAGTAGGTCACATTTATTCAATGTTGTCCTTAAAGTCTGTTCTGCTAAGGATATATGTAGGAAGTGATCTCCTGTGCCCATATGTTGTAGAATACTTCCTACTTTCTATTCTATCAGGTTCATTGTCTTCAGGCTGATATTGAGGTCTTTAATCCATTTGTACTTAAGTTTTGTGCATGGCGATAGATATGGATCTACTTTCATTCTTCTACAGGTTGACAACCAGTTCTGCCAGCACCATTTGTTGAAGATGCTTTCTTTCATCCACTGAATACTTTTAGCTCCTATATCAAAAATCAGGTGTTCATAGGTTTGTGGGTTAAAATCTGGGTCTTCTACTCTTTGTTGTGGTGCCAATAACAAGCTGTTTTCAATACTGAAGCTCTGTAATAGAGTTCAAAGTCAGGGATGGTAATGCCTCCAGAAGTTCCTTTATTGTATAAGATGGATTTTGCTATCCTGGGTTTTTTTTTCCATATAAAGTTGATTAATGTCCTCTCAAGATCTGTGAAGAATTTCGATGGGATTTTAATGGGGCTTGCATTGAATCTATAAATTGTCCTTGGTAGAATTGCAATTTTTACTATGTTGATCCTACCAATCCAAGAGCAAGGGAGAACCTTCCATTTTCTGGTATCCTCCTCAATTTCTTTCTTCAAGGATTTATAATTCTTGTCAAATAGATCCTTCACATCCTTGGTTAGAGTTACCCCAAGATATTTTATGCTGTTTGTGGCTATCGTGAAAGGTGATGCTTCTCTGATTTCCCTCTCTGCCTCCTTATCCTTTAGGTATAAAAGGGCAACTGATTTTTGCGAATTGATCTTGGATCCTGCCACGCTACTAAAGGTGTTTATCAGCTGTAGGAGTTCTTTGGTTGAGTTTTTGGGGTCGCTCATGTACACTATCATATCATCTGCAAATAATGAAAGTTGAACTTCTTCCTTTCCAATACGAATCACCTTGATCCCCTTATGTTGTCTTATTGCTATTGCTAGAACTTCAAGCACTATATTGAAAAAGTATGGAGAGAGTGGACATCCTTGTCGTGTTCCTGATTTTATTGGGATGGCTTTGAGTTTTTCTCCATTTAATTTGATGTTAGCTGTCAGCTTGCTGTAAATAACTTTTATTATATTTAGGTATGACCCTTGTATCCCTAATCTCTCCAAGACCTTTATCATAAAAGGATGTTGAATTTTGTCAAATGCTTTTTCAGCATCTAATGAAATGATCATATGGTTTTTTCTTTCAATTGATTTATATGATAAATTAATTTGACAGATTTTCATATGTTGAACAAGCCCTGCATCCCTGGGATGAAGCCTACTTGATCATAATGGATAATTTTTCTCATGTGTTCTTGGATTCGGTTTGCCAGTATTTTATTGAGGATTTTCGCATCGATGTTCATGAGTGAGATTGGCCTATAATTCTCTTTCTTGGTTGCATCTTTGTGTGGTTTTGGTATCAGGGTAACTGTATCTTCGTAAAAGGAATTTGGCAATGACTCTTTTGTTTCTATATTGTGAAATACATTAAGGAGTTTGGTATTAGCTCTTCTTGAAAGTTCTGGTAGAATTCTGCATTGAAACAATCTGGTCCTGGGCTTCTTTTGGAAGGGAGGTTTTTGATAACAGTTTCTAATTCTTCTTGATTGGCAGGTCTATTTAGTTTGTTCAGCTGGTCTTGGTTTAACTTTGGTATATGGTACTTATCTAAAAAAGTGTCCATTTCTTTTGCATTTTCCAGTTTTGTGGCATACAGGCTTTTTTTAGTAAGACCTAATGATTCTCTGAATTTCCTCTGTGCTGTGTTATGTCTCCCTTTTCATTTCTGATCATGTTAATTTGCGTATTCTCTCTCTGCCGTTTTATTAGTTTGGATAGGGGTTCATCAATCTTGTTGATTTTCTCCAAGAACCAGCTTTTTGTTTCTTTGATTCTTTGGATTGTTTTCTGTGTTTCTATTTTGTTGATTTCAGCCTTCAGTTTGATTATTTCCAGTCTTCTACTCCTCCTACGTGAGTCTGCTTCTTTTTTTCTAGAGCTTTCAGGTGGGCAGTTAAGTCTCCAATGTGTGCTTTCTCTGTTTTCTTTAAGTGGGCACTTAGGGCTATGAACTTTCCTCTTAGCATTGCCTTCAAAGTGTCCCATAGGTTTGAGTATGTTGTCTCTTTATTTTCATGGAATTCAAGAAAGTCTTTGATTTCTTTCTTTATTTCTTCTTTGACCCAGGTATGGTTTAGTAGTTGACTGTCCAGTTTCCATGAGTTCATAGGCTTTCGAGGGGTAGCATTGTTGTTGAATTCTAACTTTAACCCATGGTGATCTGATAAGACAGAAAAATTACTAAAATTTTTTGAAACTGTGTAAGTTTGTGTTGTTACCGAGTATGTGGTCAATTTTCAAGAAGGTTCCATGAGCTGCAGAGAAGAAGGCATATTCTTTCCTATTTGGGTGGAATGATCTATGGATGTCTGTTAAGTCAATTTGATTCATTACCCCATTAATTCTCTTATTTCTCTGTTAGGTTTCTGTCTGATTGACCTGTCCATTGGTGAGAGAGGAGTGTTGAAGTTTCCTACTATTAGTGTGTGCAGTTTGATGACTGCCTTGAGTGTTAGTAATGTTTTTTTTTTTCCTACGTAGGTGCTTTTATATTAGGGGCATAGATATTCAGGATTAAGACTTTGTCCTGATGAATTGTTCTGGTTATGAGTAAAAAATGTCCCTCTCCATCTCTTCTGACTGATTTTATTTTGAAGTCAACTTTGTTAGAAATTAGTAAGGCCACACCTGCTTGTTCCTTAGGTCCATTTGCTTGATAAACCTTTTCTCAGCTCTTTACTCTGAGTAGATGTCTGTCTTTGTGGTTGAGGTATGTTTCTTGTAAACAGCAGAATGTTGGATCCTGTTTTTGTATCCAGTCTCTTAGTCTGTGCCTCTTTATAGGTGAGTTGAGTCCATTGATATTAAGGGACATTAATGACCAGTGGTTGTTAACTCTGATCATTTTTTCTTTTTCGTTTTTGGTAGTAGAGTTTGTGAGTTTGCCTTCTTTGAGTAGTTCTGGTGAAGGGTCATTAGATATCTGAGTTTTTGTGGGCATTGTTGGACTCCTTGGTTAGTGATTTTCCTTCTATTACCTTCTGTAAGGCTGGATTTGTGGCTACATATTGTTTAAATTTGTTTCTATCCTGGAAAATTTTGCTTTCTCCATTTATAGTGAAAGAAAGCTTGGCTGGGTATAGTAGTCTGGGCTTGCATCCATGGTCTCTTAGTTTTTGCAGAATATCTATCCAGGACCTTCTGGCTTTCATGGTTTGCATAGAGAAGTCAGGTGTAAGTCTGATAGATTTACCTTTATAAGTAACTTGGCCTTTTTCCTTTGCGGCTCTTAATATTCTTTCTTTATTCTGTATGTTTTGGGGTTTGATTATTATATGGCGAGGTGATGTTTTTTTGGTCCAGTCTATTCGGTGTTCTGTATGCTTCTTGAACCTTCACAGTAATATCTTTCTTTAGGTTGGGAAAGTTTTCTTCTATAATTTTATTAAATATATTTTCTGGACCATTGAGCTGTACTTCTTCTCCTTCTTCTACCCCTATTATTCCCAGTTTTGGTCTTTTTATTGTGTCCCATAGTTCCTGAATGTTTTGTGATGAGATTTTGTTGGTGTTGCTGTTTCCTTTTATCCGTGTGTTTATTTTCTCTATGGTATCTTCAGTGTCTGACATTCTTTCTTCTATCTCTTGTAATCTGTTGGTAGTACTTGTCTCTGTAGTTCCTGTTCGTTTACCCAGATTTTCCATCTCCATCTTTCCCTCAGTTTGTGTTTTCTTCATTACTTCCATTTCATTCTTCAAGTCTTGAACCGCTTCCCTTACCTGTTTGATTGCTTTTTCTTGTTTCTCTTGGTTTTCTTGGGTATCTTTGATCGATTTATTCATTTCCTCTACCTTTCTGTTTGTAATCTCTAATTGTTTATGGCAGTTTTTCACCTGCTGTTTAAGGTCATCTATTATTTTTATATAATTCACCTTTGAGTTGATTTCTTCTAATTCTTCTGGGTGGGTTGTACAATTCTTTTATTTCGGGATCCCTTGATTCTGGTGAAGTCATGTTGCCTTTCAGGTTGTTGGAGGAAAACTTGCATTGGCGCCTTCCCATCTCCTCGTTCAAATGGAGCCAGGAGAGGCCTGATGTCTTGGTCCAGACTTTGCTGTGACTAACTCTCTGGGTGTATCTCCTCAATGTAGAAGCAGGAACCATTCCTGTCCAGATGAAACTTCTCAGCACCAAAGCATGGACGCCTGATAGTACAATGACCCGCGGGCAAAATGGTGAGCTTGGGGGGCAGGGCAGGGTCCAGTAGAGCACAGGAGACCCTGGAGCACAAGCTGAAGGTGCCCGTGTTCCCTTTTGGGGTCCTTGAGGCCCGCCCGGTAGGGAGGCACTCATGCTCTGGGTGGGTAGACTTAGTGTAGGAGCAGAAGTCTGTTCCTGATCAAAGGACCTTGCAGACCTTCCAGGCTTGGGGGGGAGGGGGGGAGTCATGTGTAAGAAAGACAGCCCTGCAGAAGGAGCTGGGGGAGGGGGGTTTGTGCTCTCTTCCGGGACACTGCCCCCCTGGATAGCACACACTCACCCGTCCAGATGGAGGTCCTCAGCACCTAAATAGGGATGGCTGCTAGCCCAATGAGCCAGGGACAAAATGAGGGACATGGCAGGCAGGGTCTAGTAGAGCACAGGAGACCCTGGAGCACAAGCTGAAGGTGCCTGCGCTCCCTTTGGGGGTCCTTGAGGCCAGCCCGGTAGGCAGGCACTCAACGCTCCTGCATCTTTTTAAATTTATTTATTTTTTATTGAAAATTTTCACCTCCTTGCCTACCTCCCACTTCCTTCTCTCCCTCTACTCCTCCCTCCCTCTCCAGTCCAAGGAGCAGTCAGTGTTCCCTACCCTATAGGAAGTCCAAGGTCCTCCCTTTTTCCCCCAGGTGCAGGAAGGTGAGCATCCAAACAGAACAGGCTCCCACAAAGCTTGTCCATGCAGTAAAATCAAAACCCAGTGCAGAGGCGCTTTGTTTAGAGCTACCAAACCACCGCGGAGATCTGATCTCAGCACCAGGAGAGCCATCACTGGGGTGAGTTTTGGACCCGCGGCAGCAGCCCAGGACAGGGAACTCAGAAGTTCCTCATCCTCCCTATACTTCCTGGGCTTCCTGTTGGGCCTATACTCCCAGCATACTGCCACTCTCTTCCTATCCCTCCCAGCTTGCATCCAGAACCCTCCCCCTTTTTGCCTCCCTTCCCTCTTGGGGCTCTGGGGCTGATTCCTGAGGGCAACCAGGTGGGCAGGAGCTCCTTTGTTTCAATAGCCTGCCTGCAGCAAGCAAGGTAGGCACTTTATTTATGAGCAATCCAACCAGCACGGAGATCTGATCTCGGCATCAGGAGAGACATCACTTGAGCACCAGCAGAGCCATCACTGGGGAGTGCCATCACTGGGAAGGTACATCAGTAGGCAAGGAGACCTGATCCTGTAAAAGAAGATCCATAGGGAAGCACTCGGAGGAAGAGATGGGCAGGCGCCAATGCAAGAATTCACCCAACAATCTGAAAAACAACATGAAACCACCAGAACCCAGCAACCTGACAACAGGAGGACATGAACACCTTAATCAAGAAGAAGTAGAAAAAATTAACTTTATGAAAATGATTGACACCTTAAACAGCATGTAAAAAAATGCCCTTATAGAAATGGATGAGAAGTATAAGAGAAAGTTTGAAGAATTGAATAAATCAGTGAATGATACCCTAGGAAACCAAGGAAAAACTCTCAAACAGATAATGGAAACAGTTCAAGACTTGAAAACTGAAATGGAAGCAAAGAAGAAAGCACAAACAGAGGGCCGGCTGGACATGGAAAATCTAGGTAAACGAATAGAGACTACAAAAACAAGAATAACCGACTTCCTGGTCATCCTCAGGGGCTATACTGCCTGATACCTCCTCTCTCTTCCTATCCCACCCAGCTTGCATCCACAACCCTCCCCCTCTCCGTCTGACTCCCTCCCCTCTTTGACCACATAACATCTCCCAGCTCAGCCTGTTCGGGGGCTGGGACCAAATCTGGAGGGCAAACGGGAGGGTGGTAGTTCCTTTGTCCCAATAGCCTGCCTGCAGCAAGCAAGGTAGGCCCTTTATTTACGAGCCACCCAAGCAGCAAGGAGATCCGATCTGGGCAGCAGGAGAGACATCATTGGGGTGAGTGAGTTTCTGACTGCAGCAGCAGTCCTGGACAGGGAACTCAGACGTTCCTGTTTCCTCATCCCTCCTACACTTCCTGGTCATCCTCAGGGGCTATACTGCCTGATACCTCCACTCTCTTCCTATCCCACCCAGCTTGCATCCACAACCCTCCCCCTCTCCTTCTGACTCCCTCCCCTCTTTGACCACATAACATCTCCCAGCTCAGCTTGTTCAGGCGCTGGGACCGAATCCATATCGGGAGGGCAAAGGGGAGGGTGGTAGTTCCTTTGTCCCAATAGCCTGCCTGTAGCAAGCAAGGTAGGTCCTTTGTTTACGAGCCACCCAAGCAGCAAGGAGATCTGATCCGGGCACCAGGAGAGACATCGGGCTTGAATCCACAACCCACAGCAGCAAGCAAGGTAGGCCCTTTGTTTACGAGCCACATAAGCAGCAAGGAGATCCGATCCGGGCACCAGGAGAGACATCAGGCTTGCATCCACAAACCACCCAGAACGGTGCTGAGGATTTCCATCTGGACGGTCGTGCTGAGGAGTTCCAGCTCGACGGGACAGTCCCTGCTTCTACATTGAAGAGATACACCCAGAGACTCACTCACAGCAAAGACTGGAATAAGACACCAGGCCTCTCCTGGCTCCATTTGAACGAGGAGATGGGAAGGCGCCAATGCAAGTTTTCCTCCAACAACCTGAAAGGCAACATGACTTCACCAGAATCAAGGGATCCCGAAATAAGAAGAATTGTACACCCTACTCCAGAAGAATTAGAAGAAATCGACTCAAAAGTGAATTATATGAAAATAATAGAAGACATTAAACAGGAGGTGTAAAACTGCCATAAACAATTAGAGATTACAAACAAAAAGGTAGAGGAAATGAATAAATCGCTCAAAGATACCCAAGAAAACAAGAGAAACAAGAAAAAGCAATCAAACAGGTAAGGGAAGCGGTTCAAGACTTGAAGAATGAAATGGAAGTAATGAAGAAAACACAAACTGAGGGAAAGATGGAGATGGAAAATCTGGGTAAACGAATAGGAACTACAGAGACAAGTACTACCAACAGATACAAGAGATAGAAGAAAGAATGTCAGACACTGAAGATACCATAGAGAAAAATAAACACATTGATCAAAGAAAACAGCAAAACCAACAAATTCTCATCACAAAACATTCAGGAACTATGGGACACAATAAAAAGACCAAACCTAAGAATAATTGGAGTAGAAGAAGGAGAAGAAGTGCAGCGGAACGGCCCAGAAAATAAATTTAATAAAATTACAGAAGAAAACTTTCCCAACCTAAAGAAAGATATTACTGTGAAGGTTCAAGAAGCATACAGAACACCGAATAGGCTGGATCAAAAAAAAAATCCCCTCGCCATATAATAATCAAAACACAAAGCATACAGAATAAAGAATATTAAGAGCCGCAAAGGAAAAAGGCCAAGTTACTTATAAAGGTAAACCTATCAGACTACACATGACTTCTCTATGGAAACCATGAAAGCCAGAAGGTCCTGGATAGATGTACTGCAAAAACTAAGAGACCATGGATGCAAGCCCAGACTACTATACCCAGCCAAGCTTTCATTCACTATAAATGGAGAAAACAAAATTTTGCAGAATAAAAATAAATTTAAACAATATGTAGCCAGAAATCCTTTAGAAAGTAATAGAAGGAAAATCACTAACCAAGGAGTCCAACAATGACCACAATAACTCAGACATCTAGAGACCCTTCGCCAGCACAACTAACAGAAGGGATGCACACGAACTCTACTACTAAAAAAGTGACTGGAGTTAACAACCCCTGTTAATTAATATCACTTAATGTCAATGGACTCAACTCACCTATAAAAAGGCACAGGCTAAGAGACTGGATACAAAAGCAGGATCCAACATTCTGCTGTTTACAAGAAACACACGTCAAACACAAAGACAGGCACCTAATCAGAGTAAAGGGCTGGGAAAAGTCTTATGAAGCAAATGGACCTAAGAAACAAGCAGGTGCGGCCATACTAATTTCTAACAGAGTTGACTTCAAACTTAAATCAATCAGAAGAGATGGAGAGGGACATTTTATACTCATAACAGGAACAGTTCATCAGGATGAAGTCTCAATCCTGAATATCTATGCCCCTAATATAAAAGCACCCACGTAAGTAAGAGAAATATTACTAAAACTCAAGGCAGCCATCAAACCGCACACACTAATAGTAGGAGACTTCAACACTACTCTCTCACCAATAGACAGGTCAATCAGACAAACTTAACAGAGAAATTAGAGAATTAATGGAGGTAATGAATCAATTGGACTTAACAGACATCTATAGAATATGCGACCCAAATAGGAAAGAATATACCTTCTTCTCTGCAGCTCATGGAACCTTCTCGAAATTTGACCACATACTCAGTAACAAAGCAAACTTCCACAGTTACAAAAAAATATTAGTAACCACTTGTGTCTTATCAGATCACCATGGATTAAAGTTAGAAATCTACAACAATGCTACCCCCAGAAAGCCTACAAACTCAAGGAAACTGAACAGTCATCTACTGAACCGTACCTGGATTAAGGAAGAAATAAAGAAATAAATTAAAGTCTTCCTTGAATTCAATGAAAATAAAGAAACAACATACTCAAACTTATGGGACACTATGAAAGCAGTTCTGAGAAGAAAGTTCATAGCACTAAGTGCCCACTTAAAGAAAACAGAGAAAGCACACATTGGAGATTTAACAGCGCACCTGAAAGCTCTATGAAAAAAAAAAGCAGCAGACTCACCTAGGAGGAGTAGAAGACTGGAAATAATCAAATTGTGGGCTGAAATCAACAAAATAGTAACACAGAAAACAATCCAAAGAATCAATGAAAGAAAAAGCTGGTTCCTGGAGAAAATCAACAAGGTTGATAAACCCCTATCCAAACTAATCAAATGGCAGAGAGAGAATATGTAAATTAATAAGATCAGAAATGAAAAGGGGGACATAACCACAGACACAGAGGAAATTCAGAGAATCATTAGACCTTACTACAAAAGCCTATATGCCACAAAACTGGAAAATGTAAAAGAAATGGACACTCTTTTAGATAAATACCATATACCAAAGTTAAACCAGGACCAGGTGGACAATCTAAATAGACCTGTTAGTCGCAAAGAATTAGTAGCTGTTATAAAAAACCTCTCTACCAAAACGAGCCCAGGACTAGATGGTTTTAATGTGGAATTCTACCAGAACTTCCAAGGAGACCTAGTACCTCTACTCCTTAAGGTATTTCACAATATAGAAACAGTAGAGTCATTACCAAATTCCTTTTATGAAACTACAGTTACTCTGATACCAAAACCACACAAAGACTCAACCAGGAAAGAGAATTGTAGGCCAATCTCACTCATGAACATCGACGCAAAAATCCTCAACAAAATACTGGCAAACCGAATCCAAGAACACATTAGGAAAATTATCCATTATGATCAAATAGGCTTCATCGCAGAGATGCAGGGCTGGTTCAACATATTAAAATCCATCAATGTAATCCATCATATAAATAAGCTGAAAGAAAAAACCATATGATCATTTCATTAGATGCTGAAAAAGCATTTGACAAAATTCAATATCCCTTTATGATAAAAGTCTTGGAGAGACTAGGGATACAAAGGTCATACATAAATATAATAAAAGCTATACACAGCAACCGACAGCTAACATCAAATTAAACGGAGAGAAACTCAAAGCCATCCCACTAAACTCAGGAACATGACAAGGCTGTCCATTCTCTCCATACCTCTTCACTATAGTGCTTGAAGTTCTTGCAATAGCAATTAGACAACATAAGGGGATCAAGGGTATTCAAATTGGAAAGGAAGAAGTTAAACTTTCATTATTTGCAGATGATATGATAGTGTACATAAGCGACCTCCTAAACTCCACCAAAGTACTTTACAGCTGATAAACAACTTTAGTAATGTGGCAGGATACAAGATCAACTCCAAAAAATCAGTCGCCCTCTTATACACAAAGGTTATGGAAGCAGAGAGAGAAATCAGAGAAGCTTCACCTTTCACAATAGCCACAAACAGCATAAAATATCTTGGGGTAACTCTAACCAAGGAAGTGAAAGATCTATTTGACAAGAACTGTAAAGCATTGAAGAAAGAAATTGAAGAGGATACCAGAAAATGGAATGATCTCCCTTGCTCTTGGATTGGGAGGATCAACATAGTAAAAATGGCAATTCTACCAAAGGCAATTTATAGATTCAATGCAATCCTCATCAAGGTCCCATCAAAATTCTTCACAGATCTTGAGAGGACAATAATCAATTTTACATGGAAAAACAAAAAACCCAGGATAGCCAAAACAATCCTATACAATAAAGGATCTTCTGGAGGCATTACACTCCCTGACTTCAAACTCTACTACAGAGCTACAGTAATGAAAACAGTGTGGTACTGGCATAAAAACAGAGAAGTCGACCAATGGAATCGTATAGAAGACCGGAATTTTAACCCACAAATCACCTATGATCACCTGATTTTTGATAAAGGAGCTAAAAGTATACAATGGAAGAAAGAAATCACTTTCAACAAATGGTGCTGGCACAACTGGATGTCAACCTGAAGAAGAATGAAAATAGATCCATATCTATCACCTTGCACAAAACTCAAGTCCAAATGGATCAAAGACCTCAATATCAATCCGAACACACTGAACCTGATAGAGGAGAAAGTGGGAAGTACCCTACAACAGATGGGCACAGGAGATCGCTTCCTATGTATAACCCCAGCAGCACAGACACTAAGGGCAACATTGAATAAATGGGACCTACTAAAGCTGAGAAGCTTCTGTAAAGTAAAGGACACTGTCACTAAGACAAAAAGGCAACCTACTGACTGGGAGACGATCTTCACCAACTCAGTAACAGACGAAGATTTGATCTCCAAAATATATAGAGAACTCAAGAAACTAGACTTTAAAATGCTAATTAACCCAAATAAAAAATGGGGCACTAAACTGAACAGAGAATTCTCAAAAGAAGTTCAAATGGCCAAAAGACACTTAAGGTCATGCTCAACCTCCTTAGTGATCAGGGAAATGCAAATCAAAACAACTTTGAGATATCATCTTACACCTGTCAGAATGGCTAAAATCAAAAGCACCGATGAAAGCCTTTGCTGGAGAGGCTGTGGAGGAAGGGGTACCCTCATCCATTGCTGGTGGGAATGCAATCTTGTGCAACCACTTTGGAAATCAGTGTTTCAGTTTCTCAGGAAATTCTGGGTCAAGCATGGAAGAAGTAGACCAAGCTTCACCAGAACTCCGATGCTTACTATCATTCCTTCTGATAATATATTTCCCAGGATTTTTGTTTATTTTTGTTAAAATTAAGACATCTGTGTGGCATGAAAACTAAGGGGGAAGATAAAATTTCTTTCTACTAGTGTGATACTGTGATACTATAGGTTTGATTCAATAGGTTGGTAGAACGTTTGTTGTAAGACGTAATGTAACCTATTAACTTTGTGGTCTGAAGTGTTTAGCTGTCGATCGAGCTGGATCCCTTATTAGACCAAATAATTTCACTTGGAAGTATTTTGAGATAATAACTTTGTTTAACAGAAAAAAAAATAAGATGGCTTAAGTTTCATCTTAAAAATTCTCATCCCCTATAGTTCTGCATGTACTAGTCTTAGAAGTAAGTACACAAACTAAAACAAGAATTCCCCATATTGCTTGTACCAAGAACAAAATCCTAAGCTTCCCTAGGTCTTGTAACTGAGCAAGGCTTGTGAGTGGAAATACAGTGCCCAATCACATTCTTCTTTAAAGGGTAAATACAGATGAGAAAAAAAAAGTGGTATTGGACCCAGCAATACCACTCTTGGGAATATACCCAAGAGATGCCCTATCATATGACAAAAGCATTTGTTCAACTATATTCATATCAGTATTATTTGTAATAGCCAGAACCTGGAAACAACCTAGATGCCCTTCAATGGAAGAATGGATGAAGAAAATGTGGAATATATACAATTAGAGTACTATGCTGCGGTAAAAAACAATGACTTCTCAAATTTTGCATGCAAATGGATGGAAATAGAAAACACTATTCTGAGCGAGGTAATCCAGACCCAAAAAGATGAATATGGGATGTACTCACTCATAATTGGTTTCTAGCCATAAATAAAGGTGAACCTAAAGAAGCTAAATAAGAAGGTGAACCCAAGGAAAATCATATAGTTATCCTCTTGGCTATGGGAAGTAGACAAAACTGCCGGGGAGAAAATTGAGATCTGGGGAGTTTGGTGGGTTGGGGATAAGGGGTGACAGGGAGAGAAAAGTGAGAAGGGGAGGATTGGGGGAACTTGGGGAAACTGGAAGATTGGGATAAAGGAAGGTTGGATAGGGGAGCAGGGAAGCACATATCTTAGTTAAGGGAGCCATCTTAGTGTTGGCAAGAGACTTGAACCTAGAGTGGCTCCCAGGAGCCCAAGGTGATGTCCCCAGTTAGTCCCTTGAGAAGCTGAGGATAGGGGAACCTGAAATGACCCTATCCTATAGCAATAATGATGAATATCTTCCATATCACCAGAGAACCTTCATCTGGTGATGGATGGAGATAGAGACAGAGACCCACACTGGAGCACTGGACTGAGCTCCCAAGGTCCCAATGAGGAGCGGATGGAGGGAGAACACGAGCAAGGATGTCAGGACCACAAGGGGTGCACCCACCCACTGAGACAGTGGGGCTGATCTATGTGGAGCTCACCAAGGCCAGCTGGACTGTGACTGAAAAATCATGGGATAAAACTGGACTCTCTGATCATGGCGAACAATGAGTGCTGATGAGAAGCCAAGGACAATGGCACGGGGTTTTGATCCTACTTCATGTTCCGGCTTGGTGGGAGCCTAGCCAGTTTGGATGTTCACCTTCCTAGACATGGACGGAGGGGGAGGACCTTGGACTTTCCCCAGGGCAGGGAACCCTGACTGCTCTTTGGACTGGCGTTGGAGGTGTAAGGGAGTGTGGGGGAGGGGGGAGGGGGGAGGGAAATGGGAGGCTGGGAGGAGGCGGAAACTTTTTTTTCCTTTTCTCAATAAAAAAAAACATTCAACATCCTTAGCTATCAGGAAAATACAAATCAATCATCAGAGGATCAAGTCAAAAACAACAATGAGAATCAATGCTGGATAAGATGTAGAGTAAGGGAAACACTCCCCCATTGCTGGTGGGAGTGCTAACTTTAACTTATACAGCCACTTTCTAAATCAATATAGCAGTTTCTCAGAAAATGGGAATCAACCTACCTCAAGAACAAGCTACACCATTTTGGGGCATATACCCAAAAGATGCTCAATCATACCACAAGAAACTTGCTTAACTATGTTCACTGCAGTTTTACTTATTATAGCTAGAACCTGGAAACCTAGATGTTCCTCAACAGAGGAATGGATGAAGAAAATGTGAGATATTTATACAATGGGGCACTACTCAGTTGTGAAAAACATTATGATGACATTTTCAGGAAAATGGATGGGGAAAAAAAAACCCGTGTGAGATCCCAGACTCAGAAAGACAAACATGATATGTAATCATTTATAAGTGGATAGTAGCTGTAAAGCAACGGATAACCATGCTACAATTCACAGACCTAAAGAAGCTAAGTAATAAGGATTATCCTTAGAGGAACTCATGGATTTCCCTAGGAAGGGAAAGTAGAAGAGATCTCTTTGGTGGACTTGGATTCATGGGAACTTGAAAAAAGGGTTCAGGGAGGGAGTGCTAAGATGAGTAGCCCGATACAAGGAAACTACAAGAAATCTTCTAGGATTGCCCCAGCTGATACTCCTTGCAGTAGTGAACAAACTGCACAACTAGCCAATCCTTGTAATTGGACTATGCCAGTTGTTGTAAGAGAGCCTTCATTCAGTGAATGATGGCGACAGGTTCAGAGACCCACAGCCAAACATGGGGTTGAGAAGAGTGAGGGATCTGGAGGGGGGCATGGATATTATATGAAAACTCAAAGAAATGGCTAGACTCTGTGGAAACTGAGTCTGAAGCAACAACCAGGGAGCTGACTCTCTGTATTTATTTGACAGTTGTGCAGCTTGATCTATATGTGGGATTCCTGGCAATGGGAGAAAGAGCTAGCTCCAGTGCTTTGACTCGCCCATGCTTGACTACCTTGTTCATCCTGAATGTAGGGGAAGGTTCTTGGTCTTATGATAGCCTGACATACCATGCTTTGTTGATGCCCATGGGAGGCCTACCAATTTCAGAGTATACAGGGAGGATGGGTGGATTGGGTAAGGAAGTAGAGAGAAGGTAGAAGGAGGAGAGGGAGGGAGAAGAGACTGTTAGGATGTTAAATAGAAGAGAAATACAAAGAATTATTAAAACAAGATCCATCAAACACCGACAAGAACACAATCTGTATACACATTCCTATGCTATGCATATGTATATGTGCATCTCTATAGATCTCTCTCTCACTGGTCTCAACTCTCCAGTCAAAAGACAGACTAAATAGATAAGATATATCTGCTACCAACAATAAACATGTCAGTTTTAAAAAGATAGGACTAGCATTGGAGTAAAGGATGGATAGAAATGTACTCCAAACAAATGGAAAAGCAAACAAGTGTTGATATCCTAATCTGAGAAAAGGGAATTAAAACTTTAATCAGAAGAAATAAAGAAAGACAGCTCATTCTGATCAAGTAATAATTAACAAAGAAGACATCAGTACACTAAACATACATGCACCAAATCCTGGGCTCCCAATTTTGTAAAAATTCACTACTGGATTTAAAGATAGGAGATTAAAGTCAATCTACTAATAGTAGGTGATTTCAATATCCCACAAATGGGATTGAAAAGATCTACAGAATCCCCTAGCCATACAAAGAATACACACTCAGAGGTACAAACAGAAGTACATGAACTTCTTCATGTACTTCTGTTTGTACATGAACTTCTTCATCCGAAGAACTAGAGATTAGTTTTGAAGGGTGACACTGATTCACAAGTATGTTTTGCTTACGTATAAACTGAGAGAAGAAAAAAGCCACAGAAGTAGTCTTATAATACTGAAGTGCTGTATTTATCAATTTTCTGGAAAGTCTATTAGTGGCCTCTACCCATGACCTTGATTTTTATGTTAAAGTACTTCATTTGAAATTTGAACCACCAAAAGATTCACATTCAGACCTGAAATAACTGAATAAAGTGCCCACTTAGCATGCTAATAAAAAATAAAATAAAAGTGATCGTGATAGCCATTCATACAGTTGTCTGAAAAGGTAATTACACTTATGCAGTTTAATGGAGCCCTGGCAGAAGAAAAACAAAGCAGGACAAATAGGAACTTGGCTATGGATGGGTGGTTTAGAGTGGAACGGAAAACATGAGATAAGAAGAGGAATTGATTCCTAAAATGAATTGTCGTTTTAAATTAAGATGTTTGGCCCACTTTGGATTGATTTTTGTGCATGGTAAAAGATATGGAATACACTTACAAGATGTAGGTAGAGGCAGCAAACTTCTGAAACGAGACTGCTATAACACAGGGAAGAGCTCCAATCATTAACAAGTAGAACTATAATGGGTTTTCAGAGAGTAAATATCAGTGGAGTAAATAGCTTCAGACTGGGAGAAAGTCTTTGACAGCTATATGTCAAAGAGGAAACGAATACCCAAATTTTGCAAAGAACTACTAAATTTAAACTGCTAAAGTTTTCTGTGGGCCAATAAATGGGTTACTAAAGTCTATAAATTGCCCTTGGAAGAATTGGCCATTTTTACTGTGTTATCCTCCCAATCCAAGAGCAAGGGAGATCCTTTCATTTTCTGGTATCCTCCTCAATTTCTTTCTTCAAGGACTTAAAGTTCTTGTCAAATAGATCCTCTTTTATTGATTAACCAATGAAACAACAAATTGACAAATGACCTTCCCACATCGTACTCCCTACACTATTCAACCACACATATGTATACCAATATATAAAAATTAAATCTCAATTCCACATATGAGGAAAAAAAGCCTCTGATGTTTCTCTCTTTCCAAATCTGTACCTATTCACCTAACATTAGAACCTTCGATTTTATCCATTTCCCTCCAAATGCCATGATTTCAACAATCTTTTCAGTGGAATAAAATTTCATTGGATATGTAATATATATATATATTACTTTTTATCTATTCATCTTATAATGTAAAGGAATTGTTCTATTTAACTACTGTGAATATTAGGGCAATGAACATGAATTGCAAGTATGTCAGAAGTAAGAGTTAGGGTCTTTTGAGTATTTGTCTAGAAGTATTTTAGTTAGGTCTTATAATAATTCTATTTTTATTTTTGAAAACCTATGTGCTGATTTATAGATTTGATACCAGTTTACATTCCACCAGGTATACAAACAGGAAAGCAAGAAGCCAAATTTTGCCTGTTTATAGCTAATATAATCTATTCTTTAAAGTCATCAGTAGAAAATGTTCAGGAAAGTAGCAGGACACAAAATCAACATAAACATCAGAAGCTTTTTTCTATATGTCAACAAAGAACATGCTGAGAAAGAAATAAAGGAAATAAAGTCAATTTTAATAGCATTAAAAATAATGAGTGCTAGGAGATAGTTCAGTGGATAAAGTACTTGCCACACATATGAACAAGAGTTCAAATCTGCAGTACCCAAATAAATGGTAAGTGTGGCTTCTCATCTGTACTTTAGAGAGTTAGAGACCAGAGATCACAGGGGACATGCTAACTAGCTAAACAAGCCAAATTATGTTTCAGTAAAAAAAATGTGTAGAGTCTTCAAAGATAACCAACATCAACATGGGGTCTCTACATGCACATACACACATACAAACGTATACCCATTCACCTGTGCACCTACATATATAAAACACACTACACATTCATGCTAATAACACACACACACACATGCTGGTATGCTCATGTGTATGTACACACACACACATACAAGGTGTGATTAGATGAACATAAGTAGGCAGGGTAAACAAAGACACTCAGAGGTACAAACAGAAGTACAAACAGAGCAGGCAGGCAAGAGGTCCTTTGATTCAATAGCCTGCCTGCAGCAAGCAAGGTAGGTGCTTTGTTTATGAGCTACCTAACCAGCACAGAGAACTGATTTCGGCACCAGGAGAGCCATAAGTGGGGTGAGTTTCATACCCGTGGCATCAGACCGGGCCCCAGCACTCAGACGTTCCTCATTGCCCCTATACTTCCTGACCTTCCTGCAGGGCCTATACCCCCCTCCCAATACTGCCTCTCTCTTCCTATCCCACTCAGCTTGCATCCAGAACCCTCACCCCTTGATGGAGGAAGGACATTGGTTAATTATAATAAAGAAACTGCCTCGGCCCTCATAGGACAGAAAATTAGGTAGGCGGAGTAGACAGAAGAGAATTCTGGGAAAAAGAAGCTTAGAAGAGTCAGCCATGATTCTCCCACTCCAGACAAGACGCAGGTTAAGATCCTCCTGGTAAGCCAGCTCGTGGGCTAACACAGAATATTAGAAATGGGTTAGAACAATATGTAAGAGCTAGCCAATAAGAAGCTGGAACTAGCCGGGCCAGGCAGTGTTTGAAAGAATACAGTTTCCGTGTAATTATTTCAGGGCATAAGCTAGCCATGTGGGTGGCTGGGTGCCGGGGACGCAGCCCAGCCGCTCCTAATTCAACAGATGGCGCCCAGACGTGATGGGCTATATCCACTTAAAAACCTGAAAAGGCTTAAAAATAAGGGAGAGAGAGTTTAACACAGATTTTTGCTGTTTGTTGGTGGTGTGCTGTAGAGAGATTTCCTGGTTCGGCAACAGCAGCAGAAAAAACGCTGCGTCATTTTAAAGCGCTGCTTCCTGGGGCTGTGCTGCCAGTGTGAACTCTGGCTTTAAAGCATTTCAAGGCTTTTATGGGACTGGATGTTTGTGTTCCCACTTGGGATCGAAAGGAGAGTGCTCTGAGACCGTGCGATGGCTCAGCGTTCCCTGCCTGCACCTCAGCAGAAGGCTGAATCAGGCGTAGGCAGGCGGAAGAGCATGGCGGATTCCTGCACCATACAGACCGTTTTCAGACTCGCGCAGTGTTCTTGCGTGTCAGACTTGGCTGTAACTTGGATGAAAAGAGTTTCTGTGCTGCACACTCAGTCTCAGAGTTAAACTGCTGATTGTGGCGCCAATGTGGACTTGCTTGTGTGCCTGGAACTGTGCTCAGCTCAGGGGCACCAAATGGATCTGAGGCAGGAGTGGCTGCTCCTTGCTGAACTGTGCTGACCTCAGGCTGGAACTACCGTAATTGCCATAACAGTGCAGTTAAGGTTTAGACTGGGCAGGACAGAGGCAGTACCATATTACCTGTACATGGTGCAACTTAAGTTTTTAAGAAGTGCTTAACATTTTAAGAAATGCTCCTGGATAGTGAAAAAATTACAGATTCACAGTAAAACAGATTCAGACATAAAAGACCTTTATGGATCACATTGTTGGATGAATGTACATAGGCTTGGGAAAGAGAAGAAAAAGAATATAAAAAAGTTAATGTCTTAAAAAGAGAAAGGGTAAAGTCTTTAAAGAGACAGAGTACAGAAGTACAGATAGTTATAGATTAAGAAAAATAAAGAAAAAATAAGCCACGTAAAAATGGAAAATTCACAGAGAGTCTGGATTATGTACATTGTGTTTTCTTTAAAATTTTTGACTGTGAAGGAGCTAAGTACAGAGAGACATTATCATTATAGGGGCTGCGCTGAACCTGCACATATGTTCTAAAGGTATCTTGACTTCAGAATTTGGATCTAGGGTTATGATGCTTGGAAAAGTCCTTCTTTTGTTTTTACAGAGGATGTGACCCTGTGGATTGCATCTATCCCGGTATGGCAGACAGACCACGCCCTCCTGAAAGGTTGCTGTGAACACCCTCAAAAATTACTTCACTCAACTGCCAACTGAGATAAACCTGGCACACAGGTTACACCCTAAATGATCTGATTAACGACGCCCTATTCAGCAGGAAGCAGTTTGGAGAGAAAAACTACGCCCATGTTCCCAAATATTGTTTATAAATGTTCTTTTACATTTAAAGGGGGATATGATATAGATATGAATAATTTTCATTGGTATGGATTTTATGGTCAATTTTGTTATATGTATATGTATTTTTGAACTTGATTAAGGTATTGTAGATTGTGTAGTTCATTTAAAAATGTACTGTATAATTAGAAATATAGGTTGTTAATGGATAATCATCTATGATAGTAAAGCTTGTAGTCATGTTAGATTTTCTAGACATATAGAGATATATTCCATTAGATAGGCATTCTTCATATCTTTCAAAGGCTACAGAATATGGCATTTAAATGTTTTAATAACTTAGGGCTTTTCATGACAATGAGACGCGCCTCTCCTGGCAGCACCAGCTACTTCAAGAGGAAGATGGGGCATCGAAGAGGATCCTTATGGAGTTTGATAGCCATTTGGGCAAGAAACTGCTTTTGCCTGGACTGTTGCATAAACCGGACACAGAGAACCCGCAGAGAGAGGACTGCTGAACGTGCCCAATGGTGAGATGGTCTTTCGGGGTTCCTGATTCATGAGGAGTCTGCAAGACATTCTGTCAGGACACAGCAGAAAATGACTGAACTGTCTTTGAAATTTTCTGCTTCGGGGAAATGTCTGCTGGATACTTTGGGCCTGAAGGCTGAAGATGGATGCCCCAACGGTATAGAGGAACTTTTGGGTGACTGTCCAGGCAGCGAGATATCTCTGTCATTTCTAGAGTTTTCTTATTTCTTGTTTACTTAGGTAGTATTATATCCTTCTGGAGTCTTTGATGGAGTTGAAGAATGAATAGATAGTTATAGTTTTCTTTAGTTATGATAAGAGATAAAATAGATATAAATATTGTAACTGTAATTCTTGCTTGATAACTGTTTTGCTATATGTAATTTTACTATGTTAAGGAAAAACAAAAGCCTTTTTTTGTTTAAACAGAAAAAGGGGGAAATGATGGAGGAAGGACATTGGTTAATTATAATAAAGAAACTGCCTCGGCCCTCATAGGACAGAAAAATAGGTAGGCGGAGTAGACAGAAGAGAATTCTGGGAAAAAGAAGCTTAGAAGAGTCGCCATGATTCTCCCACTCCAGACAGATGCAGGTTAAGATCCTCCCTGGTAAGCCAGCTCATGGGCTACACAAAATATTAGAAATGGGTTAGAACAATATGTAAGAGCTAGCCAATAAGAAGCTGGAACTAGCCGGGCCAGGCAGTGTTTGAAAGAATACAGTTTCCGTGGTAATTAGTTTGCAGGGCATAAGCTAGCCATGCGGGCTGCCGGGGTGCCAGGGACACAGCCCCGCCACTCCTTTTTCAACAACCCCTTCTGCCTCTCTTCCCTTTTTGGGCACAGACCTTCTCCCAGCTCAGCCTGTCTGGGCGCTGGGTCCAAATACTTTGGGCAACCAAGTGGGTGGGTGGGAGGTCCTTTGTTTCAATAGGCTGCCAGCAGCAAGCAATGTAGGTGCTTTGCTTACCAGCTACACAACCAGCATGGAGACCTGATCACGGCACAAGGAAAGACATCACTGGAGCACCAGGAGAGCCAACACTGGGGACTGCCATCACTGAGAAGATACATCAGTAGGCAAGGAGACATGATCATGTAAAAGAAGATCCATAGGGGAGCATTCAGAGGAAGAGAAGGGCAGGCTCCAATGCAAGAATTCACCCAAAAATCTGGAAAACAACATGACCACCAGAATCCAGCGATCTCACAACATGTGGACAAGAACACCTTAATCAAAATGAAGTAGAAAAAAAATGACTATATGAATGTGTTTGATGCCCCTAAACAGTATGTAAATTATGCTGTTATAGAAATGGATGAGAAGTATAACAGAAAGTTTGAAGAATTGAATAAATCAGAGAATGATACCCTCGAAACCAAGGAAAAACAATCAAACAGATCATGGAAACAGTTCAAGACTTGAAAAACTGAAATGTATGCAAAGTAGAAAAACACAAACGAGGGCTGACTGGACATGGAAAATCGAGGTAAATGAATAGAGACTACAGAAACAAGCATAACCAACAGAATACAAGAGATAGAAGCAAAGAATCTCAGATTCTGGAGATACCATAGAGAAAATAAAAACACTGATCAAAGAAAACAGCAAGTCCAACAAACTCTCATCACAAAAACATTCAGGAAATATGGGACACAATAAAAAGACCAAACCTAAGAATTATAGGAGTAGAAGAAGGAGAAGAAGTGCAGCTCAATGGTCCAGAAAATATATTTAATAAAATTATAGAAGAAAACTTTCCCAACCTAAAGAAAGATGTACCTATTAAGGTTCAAGAAGCATACAGAACACCGAACAGCATGGATCAAAAAAAAAAAAACCCTCACCATATAATAATCAAAAACACAAAGTATACAGAATAAAGAAGAAATATTGAGAGCCGCAAAAGAAAAAGGCCGAGGCCCACCAGCGCCTGCAGCAAGCTAGGTAGGTCCTTTGTTTACGAGCCACGCAAGCAGCGAGGAGATCTGGTCCAGGGCACCAGGAGAGACATCACTGGGGTGAGTGAGTTTCGGAAAGCGGCAGCAGCCCGGGACAGGGAACTCAGACACCCCTCCTACACTTCCTGGTCATCCTCAGGGGCTACTCTGCCCGATACCTCCTCTCTCTTCCTATCCCACCCAGCTTGCATCCACATCCCTCCCCCTCCATCTGACTCCCTTCCCCCTTTGACCACATAACATCTCCCAGCCCAGCCTGTCCGGGCTCTAGGTCCGAATCCAAATTGGCAGGGCAAACAGGAGGGTGGTAGCTCCTTTGTTCCCACTAGCCTGCCTGCACCTAGCTAGGTAGGTCCTTTGTTTACATGCCAAGCAAAGCAGCAAGGAGATCCGGTCCAGGTACCAGGAGAGACATCAGGCTTGCATTCACAACCCACCCAGAGCGGCCCTGGAGGAGTTCCATTTGGACGGTAGTACATGTTTGGGTGCTGAGGAGTTCAAGCTCAACGGGGACGGTCCCTGCTTCTACACTGAAAAGATGCACCCAGAGACTCATTCACAGCAAAGACTGGACCAAGACACCAGACCCCTCCTGGCTCCATTTGAAGGAGGAGATGGGAAGGCGCCAAAGCAAGACCTCCTCCAACAACCTGAAAGGCAACATGACTTCACCAGAATCAAGGGATACCGAAATGAGAGGAATTGTACACCCAACTCCAGAAGAATTAGAAGAAATCGACTCAAAAGTGAATTATATGAAAATAATAGAGGACCTTAAGCAGGGAGGTGAAAAACTGCCATAAACAATTAGAGATTAAAAACAGAAAGGTAGAGGAAATGAATAAATCGCTTAAAGATACTCAAGAAAACCAAGAGAAACATGAAAAAGCAATCAAACAGGTAAGGGAAGCGGTTCAAGACTTGAAGAATGAAATGAAATTTGCAGATGATATGATAGTGTACATAAGTGATCCCCAAAAACTCTACCAAAGAACTTTTACAGCTGATAAATACCTTTAGTAATGTGGCAGGATACAAGATCAACTCCAAAAAATCAGTCGCCCCTCTTATACACAAAGGATATGGAAGCAGAGAGGGAAATCAGAGAAGCTTCACCTTTCACAATAGCCACAAACAGCATAAAATATCTCGGGGTAACTCCCAAGGAAGTGAATGATCTATTTCACAAGAACTTTAAAGCATTGAAGAAAGAAATTGAAGAGGATGCCAGAAAATGGAAGGATCTCCCTTGCTCTTGGATTGGGAGGATCAACATAGTAAAAATGGCAATTCTACCAAAGGCAATTTATAGATTCAATGCAATTCCCATCAAGGTCCCATCAAAACTCTTCACAGATCTTGAGAGGACAATAATCAATTTTATATGGAAAAATAAAAAACCCAGGATAGCCAAAACAATCCTATACAATAAAGGTTTTCTGGAGGCATTACCATCCCCGACTTCAAACTATATCACAGAGCTACAGTAATGAAAACAGTGTGGTATTGGCATAAAAACAGAGAAGTCGACCAATGGAATCGCATAGAAGACCCAGAATTTAATCCCCAAACTTATGAACACCTCATTTTCGACAAAGGAGCTAAAAGTATACAATGGAAGAAAGAAAGCATCTTCAACAAATGGTGCTGGCACAACTGGATGTCAACCTGTAGAAGATTGGAAATTAGATCCATATCTATCACCTTGCACAAAACTCAAGTCCAAATGGATCAAAGACCTCAATATCAGTCAGAACACACTGAACCTGATAGAAGAGAAAGTGGGAAGTACCCTACAACAGATGGGCACAGGAGATCGCTTCTTAAGTATAACCCCAGCAGCACAGACACTAAGGGCAACATTGAATAAATGGGACCTACTAAAAGCTGAGAAGCTTCTAGTAAAGCAAAGGACACTGTCACTAAGACAAAAAGGCAACCTACTGACTGGGAGAAGATCTTCACCAACCCCGCGACAGACAAAGGTCTGATCTCCAAAATATATAGAGAACTCAAGAAACTAGACTGTAAAATGGTAATTAACCCAATTAAAAAATGGGGCACTGAACTGAACAGAGAATTCTCAAAAGAAGAAGTTCAAATGGCCAAAAGACACCTAAGGCCATGCTCAACCTCAATAGCAATCAGGGAAATGCAAATCAAAACAACTTTGAGAGATCATCTTACACCTGTCAGAATGGCTAAAACTCAAAAGCACCAATGATAGCCTTTGCTGGAGAGGCTGTGGAGGAAAGGGGTACCCTCATCCATTGCTGGTGGGAATGCAATCTTGTGCAACCACTTTGGAAATCAGTGTTTCTTTTCAGAAATTCGGGATCAACCTACCCCTGGACCCAAAGTACCACTTGGGAATATACCCAAGAGATGCCCTATCATATGACAAAAGCATTTGTTCAACTATGTTCATAGCAGTATTATTTGTAATAGCCAGAACCTGGAAAACAACCTAGATGCCCTTCAATGGAAGAATGGATGAAGAAAGTGTGGAATATATATACATTAGAGTATTATGCTGCAGTAAAAAACAATGACTTCTCGAATTTTGCATGCAAATGGATGGAAATAGAAAACACTATCCTGAGCGAGGTAACCCAGACCCAAAAAGATGAACATGGGATGTACTCACTCATAATTGGTTTCTAGCCATAAATAAAGGTCACGGAGTGTATACCTGGTGAACCTAAAGAAGCTAAATAAGAAGGTGAATCCAAGAAAAAACATACAGTTATCCTCTTGGCTAAGGGAAGTAGATAAAATTGTCAGGGAGAAAATTGGGATCTTGGGGGTGGGGAGGGTTGGGGATAAGGGGGGACGGGGAGAGAAAAGTGAGAAGGGGAGGATTGGGGAAACTTGGGGAAACAGGAAGATTGGGATAAAGGAAGGTTGGATAGGGGAGCAGGGAGCACATATATTAGATAAGGGAGCCACCTTAGGTTGGCAAGAGTTTGAACCTAGGTGGCTCCCAGGAGCCCAAGGCGATGTCCCCAGTTAGTCCCTTGGGAACCTGAGGATAGGGATCCTGAAATGACCCTATCCTATAGCATTACTGACGAATATCTTTCATATCACCATAGAACCTTCATCTGGTGATGGATGGAGATAGAGACAGAGACCCACACTGGAGCACTGGACTGAGCTCCCAAGGTCCCAATGAGAAGCAGATGGAGGGAGAACATGAGCAAGGATGTCAGGACCACGCTGGGTGCACCCACCCACCGAGACAGTGGGGCTGATCTATTGGTAGCTCACCAAGACCAGCTGGACTGTGACTGAAACAGCATGGGATAAAACCGGACTCTCTGATCATGGCGGACAATGAGGACTGATGAGAAGCCAAGGTCAATGGCAAGGGGTTTTGATCCTACTTCATGTTCCTGCTTGGTGGGGGAGCCCAGCCAGTTTGGATGTTCACCTTCCTAGACATGGACTGAGGGGGAGGGACCTTGGACTTTCCACAGGGCAGAGAACCATGACTGCTCTTTGGATAGTAGAGGAAGGGGGGAGAGGGGAGGGTGGAGGGGGAGAAGAGTAGGGAGAGGGGGAGAAGAGTGGGGGAGGGGGAGAAGAGTGGGGTAGGGAGGGAAATGGGAGGCTGGGAGGGAGGACGGAAACTTTTTTTTTCTTATTCTCAATAAAAAAAAAGGAAAAAAAGATTGTGATAACTGTTGGCGTGTGACATGATTAGGATTGTCAGGCTCTTTTATCAGAGGTTTGTGGTTTGTCACTTAGATTGGGTTCTCTTTCTCTTCCCCACACTGGGTAGCTATGCATGGGCCACTCCATTCCACTATGTCATCCTCTGCTTTTTCTATATTTTCAGCTGTTCTTTCACTTATTTTTCAACCTACAAAAAGAGGATGGAGGGAAGGAGTGCTCTTTGTCAGAGGACAACCTGTGGGAGTTAAGTTCTTTTTTCACCATGTAGTTTCGAGGGATTGAACTCCAGTCCTCCATCTTGATGGCAGTCTGATTTGCATACTAAGACACCTTGGTTGGAGTTATATCTTTCTTTTTAAATTTTCTGATAACACTCCAATATCCCTTGGAACAGAGATACACTCATTTCTAATTTACTCTTTAATTACTATTCTAATCCACCGCCTTATAGGATACTGAAAAGCTTGCAATAGAGATTTCGCTGCATTTCCAAGTGATCTCCAAAAGCTGCACATGTACTTCAAACTCATAAAAGTTAGACTTCAATCTCTTGGGGAGTATTTACAATGGAGGTGTCTCTGAAAGTTCAAGAACTGAGTCTTTACGGCATATGAGCACTTTTGGCAGACTGTGTCTCCTTGGATGAGACTTGAAATAGATTAAAGCAAAGAAAGAAAATAAATTCCTAGTATTCCTTGAGTACTGATTGGTAACAGGCTTTATTTATTTTTTGAGACACAGTGTTATTATGTAGGCCCTAACTAGGTCTGTCATTCCTTATGTAGACAGGCTGACGTTGAACTCCCAAGGATCTGCCTGGTGTTTGCCTCCTGAAGACAGGAATTAAAAACTTTTCCCGTATAAGGCCTGATTGGTAGCTTTTTGGAAACTTAAGTTTAAGTTAGTAAATACATGAACCTTCATATGTATGTATACATGTATGCTTTAACTTTGTTCTCAATAATTCCCTCACTGGCCCATCTGGTTCTCTTTTTTTTCACATATGTAAATGTGTGTTACACATGCATGTGTGTGTATGTGTATCAGTTAAACAATAACATATACCTTTATTTTTGCAAAAGAATAATTTAAGTCAGAGAATAGCCTCCAGAACTTCCCCAAAATGTCTTACTTATTTCTAGTAAATTTTGAGAAATATCTAAAAGTCATTTTAAAAAGTGGCTTTCAACCTTCCAAATGCTTTGACTATTTAATACTGTTCCTCATGTTGTGGTGACCAGCCAACTATAAAATTATTTTTTCTTTTTCTTTTTTTTTGGTTTTTCGAGACAGGGTTTCTCTGTGGTTTTGGAGCCTGTCCTGGAACTAGCTCTTGTAGACCAGGCTGGTCTCGAACTCACAGAGATCCGCCTGCCTCTGCCTCCCAAGTGCTGGGATTAAAGGCATGCGCCACCACCGCCCGGTGTAAAATTATTTTTATTATTACTTCATAACTGTAATTTTGCTACTGTTAAAAATTGTAATATAAATAATTGTGTTTTCCCATGGTCTTAGGTAACCCCTGTGAAAAGGTTCATGGACTCCTAAGGGTCATGACCCACAGGTTGAGAAGTGTTTATTGAATTTTATCCCCTTTTATGAGGGAGGATCTTCTGTATTTCAGGGTGGCACTTGAAATTAGTATGTAGCTGAGCATTACCTTGAACTCCTAATCCTTTGAATGTTGAGAATTCAGATGGAGTCTTACATTTGTTTGCCACACTACTTGAACTTACATCAAACTTCTGTGGTCAAGAGCCTAGGCGGGAATTGTGCTTTGCTAAAATCATGTGCCAGTACCATGTTTTTAAATGTGAGTTATGGAGTGGGGGGTGGGTAGAGAACTCTATTAAGCCAGATAATAAACAAATCTTTACGATTTTGGCATGAATGGAAACGAACAATGTTAAGTAGAATAAGCCAGTGAGAGTAAAAGAAGTGCAGCAGAAACTCACACAGATGAGCAACTTAAATAAATATATAGCTGAGGTGAGACTAAAATGGCAATAGTCAGAGGTCAAGGACAGTAGAGGTGGGGCTGATGTGTAGACACTAAGTTGGAGTTTAGTTGGGAGCAAGAAATTCTGCTATATAATTGCAAAGGAGGAAAACAATGGATGATAGTATTCTATGTAATTATAAAATTTATAATAGGAGAAAGAATTATGTAAACAATTGCCATAAAGGGTAACATTTTAGGTGGAGCATTTAGCCTGCTATACACATTACACAGTATACTCATATATGAAAACAAAATATGGCACTCAACTTATGTCAGTTTTTATACTTTTGTTTACCTCTTAAAAAGGAAATGGTTTGGCACAGAGGTAGACGTGCTTAATCCCAGCACTCAAGTGCCAGAAAGCAGGAATATGATTCTGAGAAGTTCAAGGCCAACCTGTTCTACACCCAGGCCAGCCAGGAATAAATAGGGGAACCTATTTCCAAAAAATAAAAAAAAATTAAGCTAGAGAGACGATTCACTGGGTAAGAGCACTAGTTGCTCTTCCAAAAGAACTAGGTTTCATTCCGAGCATCTGCATAGCAGTTTACAACTCTAATTCAAGTTTGAAAGCATCTGTTGTCTTCTTCTTGGCATCCATCGGCACCAGGAAGGCACATGATCCACAGACATGCAGGCAAAACATCCACACACACAAGAAAGAATGTAAAAGAAAAGTCATCAAAGGTTTTATTTAGTAAAATAAATTTCAGATTTATTTTATGTATAATCAAGGGTCTTGATATTAAGTAAAATAGATCTTCTGTGGATAAGTGGTGGCTATAAATTTTCAAAATTTCTCTAAGCAAAACTAAAAAAATGGTTCATTTCATGTTCTTAAATTCTGACTTGTTACCCATTTATCTTAGTTCCTTAATTATAGCCTCATTTTATTGTTTGATAAACTGCAAATTTTGACTCATTAATAGCACCAAGTCTAGTCTTTAACTTTGTCTTTTTAATGCTTTACTTTCTTAGGCCATTCTAGTTTGTTCACTGGTGAAATTTCACAGACCTGATTATGGTCATATTCCATATCCTGACTGGGGAGTTGCCCTAGGCTGGTGTATGATTATTTTCTGCATTATTTCGATACAAATTATGGCAATCATAAAACCAATCCAGGCTGAAGGAAACATTATTCAAGTAAGCACATTGAATTCTTATTTTGTATAAGCATTTGTGATAAAGGCAGATTAATTATGTAGAAGATATAACAGAGTACATGGGTTGAAAATAATCACTCTTCCTTCCCTCTGATTACTTCTACATCTTATATTATCATGCTTGAAATTATATTATATATGTTATTAAAAATATATGGTAATAAATAATACATATGGTAATATAATTTGTATATCTACTTGTATTTTACTATCAGTTTTTTGTAGACATTTGTTACTGTTTCCTCAGGCCCTATTACACTCTTCAGCATGTAACAATTGTGATCTATTTATTTATCCAGTCATCCTGTAGATGTCAAAAAGCATGTGACTCAGTTGTTTCTTCTATATATATTCTCTTTTGAATCTTCATCTGGCTATAATACGAATCCTAATAGTGTATTTAAACTGAATGAGCTTGAATTGTCTTGCATCTTTTGTAGCCCTTGAATCATCTTTCTTCCACAGAGGCCTAGGGTGATAGAGTTAAGTCTCATACTAGAATAATGACAAGATAAGCTTAAGAGACTTAATTTCAATAAATTCCTATGCATATCCAAGAACAGATCCAAATAAATAGACCTTATCTCAGTTTTTGGAACATATTCCAGTTGCACATCTGACCCTCTGTGGCAAGGACTGAAATGAATTTAGGAAAGCTGCCTAGAATGCCACTGTTATTCTAATGGGCTCATTAAATCATTACGTTTTGGTTTAGTAGAATAATTTTATTAACAATTAGGAACAATATTTTTGTCTACAATTTTTTGTTTGGTGGTGTTTTAAGAATCTAGACTGTCACATTTCTTTGATTGCTATATCATTGGTGCTAGCAAAGGTACTTACAATAAAAGTGTAGTTTAATACTTGCTTTTAAAAAAGATGATAGTGCTTAAATTCTAATAGAGAGATTTTGTTATTGCTTTTCAGCATATCATAAGCTGCTGTAGACCAGCTTCTAACTGGGGCCCATATCTGGAAAAACATCGTGGGGAGAGATATAAAGACATGGCTGAACCTTCAAAGGAGACTGACCACGAAATCCCCACTATTAATGGCAGTAGAAAGCCAGAATAAGATGTGCCTTTTGAGAAATATCTGATTGTTATATAATGTGATTTTCTAGGGAAATGTTTTCATTTATTTGTAGCATCAACTCGAGCAGAGAAATTGTTGCAATAGGAGCGGCAGGGCTAAGCGCCTGGCACCCGGCCGCCCGCATGGCTAGCTTATGCCCGGGAATAATTACAAGAAACTGTATTTCAAACACTGCCTAGCCCGGCTAAGTTCCAGTTTGCTTATTGGTTAAGCTCTTACATATTGTTCTAACCCATTTCTAATATTCTGTGTAGCCCACGAGCTGGCTTACCAGGGAGGATCTTAACCTGCGTCTGTCTGGAGTGGGAGAATCATGGCGACTCCTGACTAAGCTTCTTTTTCCCAGCATTCTCTTCTGTTTACTCCACCTACCTAATTTTCTGTCCTATGAGGGCCGAGGCAGTTTCTTTATTAATAAGAAATCACTCCCACATCAAGAAATGTACATGCCACGCTCAGTACAGAGTTGTAATTACTTTTATCACCTAATCAAGAATGAAATATAAAATGTGAATCTATGAATGTGGACGGATGTGCTTGTTTCACTTTAGGATTAGTTATTTGTTAACACATATATCCAGCTCTATTTTATAATGACATCTGGTAAACCCAGTTGTTTTACAATGACATTTTGTAAATATTATTGTAATATTTCTTTCTCGTTTTTTAGTATAATGAAGGTTTTCTGTGAGATGATTACTTAGGAAGTAGTCACACTTTGTATTTGGTGATTTTAAAGACATTATTTGTTTCTGCAGTTTAATATTCACTTTTATTATTCATAGAATGGGGAAACAATAATGTCAGTGTAGTTAAAAGCAAGTGTTACACAAAGTCATCTCATGTACAAGTCACAAATGGGGCCTGGAGAGGTCCCACGGCGGTTAAGAGCAATGGCTATGGCAGAAGACGCAGTTCAAATCTCAGCATCCACATGGATGACACATACTGCTTGTAACTCCAGTCCCAGGAGTTACAGGAGTCTTCTTCTGACTTCCACGACACTGCACGCATATGGTGTGCATACATGCTGCAGGCAAAACACGCCCACAACAAAAATACAAGCAAATAAATCTCGTTTAAAAAGGAATGTCACAAGTATGTAGGGAGAGAACTATATATAATACGGACTATTTAATACCTATGATCCAAATATGTCCAAATATGTCATCCATTTATAATGGTTCACATTCTCTATGTAAACAAGTTATTTTTAGAGTGAAATGAGACAAAAATGAGGAACAGGTGGTCAGAAAAGGATGTCTAGAAAAGGTAATATTGAAGTTTTTGAGGTATATCTTACTATTCATAGTATCTTTTCTTCTTCAGGTTGTGTTTGGAATAAAACCATGACTCATTTAATTTCTTTCTTTATATTGTATTTTTTATTCATTTCACACACCAACTACAGATACCCCTCCTTCCCCTCCTTCCCTTCCCTTCCTTACGACATGTCCACTCTGATCCACTCCACAAGAAAGGGTAAGGCTTCCCATGGAGAGTCAACAAAGGCTGGCACATTCAGTTGAGGCAGGGCCAAGCTGCTCTCCCTCCCCTCTTCAAGGCGAGTCAAGGCATTCCGACCAGCAGGGAATGGGCTTTAAAAAGCCAGATCATGGCTTATAATAATGTAATAAGTAGTTCATTACATTCTCTGGAATTCTAAACTAAACTGCAGATAGAATTTTGCATTAGATTGTTACTGATCTGGCATTTTTATAATGATGTATATATATATATATCTAACAGATGAAGGGCAATAATCTTGTCTTTTATGTTTTTGTTTTGGTTTAAGAGTAATAAAGTATTCATATATTAATTGATGCTAATTGTTAACTAGTTGTCATAATAAAAATTTAAATAAACTGTTCATATATTAATTGTTAATTTCTAATTAGTTGTCAACAATAAAATTTTTTGTACTCTGGTTTACTCACAAATGATATCTTGTGCTTTATTATGTATTTTTGACATATGATTTAAAAATCTCAGCTGGTCCAGGATATTAAAATCTACCTGATAGGGAACATTTCAAAAGTTGGTGCTAAGCTTTAGGAGATAAATAGGACTAAAACTTTAAGCATTATTTTCTGGGGATGTGGATTTGCATTTGCAGAGAGAGAGTGAGTCCACTGCTTTCAAGATAAAGGCAAAGGGAAACTGTGACAAAAAAAAAAACACAAACAAGCAAACGAACAAACTTTTTAAGAACCACATACATGCTAGCTAATTTGTACCTGACAACTGAGTACCAAGAGGGAAACAATTTTCTGCATGCATCTTATCTCCTCTTTTGATTAAAGATCAAAGCAGTAAACTGATTTTAGGTGTCTCCCAATAAGTATAAGTAAATGATTCTGAAAAGAGGTGGTGATGTAGGCATAGCAATAGACCTATAAATAATTAATCTCAATAATTCACATATAAGATCAACTTACCTTGATACATGGAAGACTTTCTTTGTGGACAGACCCAATTTCGTGAACAAGCATAAAGAGATTTAGTCCCAGTAACACTTTCTTTTTATAGAATATTATAAGGTGGAGATAGATGACTAACCAAAGCTTAGAAAATTTTTTATTCATGCTGTTCAAATTGTATTAAAACATTGTATTTTTGTGCTATTTTATAGGTTGGGGTTTGAAGTAATTGAATATGTGCATGCAAACTTTAGAGGTGACATTTGGAATCTATAGGGAAAAATTTGGGCAGAGAGAGAATGTAATGGAAGCAAGATGTTTTATAAATCCTAACCAAAAGGAGTAGTTAAAGCCTTGTATCACTACCTTCAGGTGTGAAGAAATAGATCTTAATAATCATCTTTTAATTTATGCTAAGCATATATTGCTTCTCTTCTTTTCATTATAAAGATTTGATGATAATAGTAAGTAGGTCATGTGCATAATGGACAAAATGTTCCATGTAATTCTTCTTATGCTAATTAAAACTTTGGACAAAATGCCGGAGTAATAGACTGCAGTCCATTAGATGAAGATATTCAAGCTTAAATGAAGTTATCAGTTTTTGTCAGCTATGAAGTTTTGAACTGTCTTTCCTTTTCTGTACTGTGTGCTTCTACACCCTTCCCCAATAATATAACAATTTATAATATAACAATATTAGTCAATGCATGTAACTAATTTTTAAAACAAAATGCGAGCAAACAGTAAGAGTCTGAATTCTTTGACACCTCACACCTTGTAAAAAACAGAATCAATTGAATCCCGTCACATTTTAGATACTATTGTTGCTATAATCATTCTCCACTGGCAAAGGGGGATTCTTGGTTTTCATATAGGCATATAAGCCCTTGAAATGCATGAAATGTTCTGGTTTATCAATCTTGCATTGCAATGTTTTCATATTGAATGATGTTCTCGGGTAATTGGAAAATATGTAAGTGGGTGCAGTTAACATTTTATAATTCAAAGCATGAGCCCGGATGTTTGCTTTTTTATGAGAAGACCATTTTTTCCCTTGTCTTCCTTTGGAGGGCGTCTTATATGAGATCATCTGCAAAAGAAATTATAACATTATGGTTTATCACAGCCTGGTAATTCTGGACCTCACCTCATACCAATTTAATTATAAAAGCCAATCTGATTCATCCGAAGAACTAGAGATTAGTTTTGAAGGGTGACACACTGATTCACAAGTATGTTTTGCTTACGTATAAACTGGGAGAGAAGAAAAAAGCCACAGAAGTAGTCTTATAATACTGAAGTGCTGTATTTATCAATTTTCTGGAAAGTCTATTAGTGGCCCCTACCCATGACCTTGATTTTTATGTTAAAGTACTTCATTTGAAATTTGAACCACCAAAAGATTCACATTCAGACCTGAAATAACTGAATAAAGTGCCCACTTAGCATGCTAATAAAAAATAAAATAAAAGTGATCGTGATAGCCATTCACATACAGTTGTCTGAAAAGGTAATTACACTTATGCAGTTTAATGGAGCCCTGGCAGAAGAAAAACAAAAGCAGGACAAATAGGAACTTGGCTATGGATGGGTGGTTTAGGAGTGGAACGGAAAACATGAGATAAGAAGAGTGAATTGATTCAAAATGAATTGCCGTTTTAAATTAAGATGTTTGGCCCACTTTGGATTGATTTTTGTGCATGGTAAAAGATATGGAATAGCACTTCAAGATGTGGGTAGAGGCAGCAAACTTCTGAAACGAGACTGCTATAAACACAGGGAAGAGCTCCAATCATTAACAAGTAGAACTATAATGGGTTTTCAGAGAGTAAATATCAGTGGAGTAAATAGCTTCAGACTGGGAGAAAGTCTTTGACAGCTATATGTCAAAGAGGAAACAATACCCAAATTTTGCAAAGAACTACTAAATTTAAACTGCTAAAGTTTTCTGAGGGCCAATAAATGGGTTACTAAAGTCTATAAATTGTCCTTTGAAGAATTGCCATTTTTACTGTGTTATCCTCCCAATCCAAGAGCAAAGGGGAGATCCTTTCATTTTCTGGTATCCTCCTCAATTTCTTTCTTCAAGGACTTAAAGTTCTAGTCAAATAGATCCTCTTTATTGATTAACCAATGAAACAACAAATTGACAAATGACCTTCCCACATCGTATTCCCTACACTATTGAACCACACATATGTATATCCAATATATAAAAATTAAATCTCAATTCCACATATGAGGAAAAAAAGCCTCTGATGTTTCTCTTTTCCAAATCTGTACCTATTCACCTAACATTGGAAACCTTCGATTTTATCCATTTCCCTCCAAATGCCATGATTTCAACAATCTTTTTCAGGGAATAAAAATTTCATTGGATATGTAATATATATATATATTACTTTTTTATCTATTCATCTTATAATGTAAAGGAATTGTTCTATTTAACTACTGTGAATATTAGGGCAATGAGCATGAATTGCAAGTATGTCAGAAGTAAGAGTTAGGGTCTTTTTGAGTATTTGTCTAGAAGTATTTTAGTTAGGTCTTATAATAATTCTATTTTTATTTTTGAAAACCTATGTGCTGATTTATAGATTTGATACCAGTTTACATTCCACCGGGTTATACAAACAGGAAAAAAGCAAGAAAGCCAAATTTTGCCTGTTTATAGCTAATATAATCTATTCTTTAAAGTCATCAGTAGAAAATGTTCAGGAAAGTGGCAGGACAGCCAAAAATCAACATAAACATCAGAAGCTTTTTCTATATGTCAACAAAGAACATGCTGAGAAAGAAATAAAGGAAATAAAGTCAATTTTAATAGCATTAAAAATAATGGGTGCTAGGAGATAGTTCAGTGGATAAAGTACTTGCCACACATATGAACAAGAGTTCAAATCTGCAGTACCCAAATAAATGGTAAGTGTGGCTTCTCATCTGTACTTTAGAGAGTTAGAGACCAGAGATCACAAGGGGACATGCTAACTAGCTAAACAAGCCAAATTATGTTTCAGTAAAAAAAATGTGTAGAGTTCTCAAAGATTAACCAACACCAACATGGGGTCTCTACATGCACATACACACATACAAAACGCATACCCATTCACCTGTGCACCTACATATATATAAACACACTACACTTCATGCTAAACACACACACACACACATGCTGGTATGCTCATGTGTATGTACACACACACACATACAAAGGTGTGATTAGATGAACATAAGCAGGCAGGGTAAACAAAGACAGGCTCCCTCACATAGTGTCTTCTTGTTCCCAAAAGATCTTGCCAGGAGAAAAAGCATGAAGGCACACAGATGTGCTGTAACTTTTTAAACACAGTGGCTTGTGCGAGAAAGATGCCATGGGACAGGCTCAGGTAGAGATTTTTTTTTAATTGGAGGACAGTGAATGGTAAAATGGGGTGGGGAGAGGGGGAGCCCAGCTTCTGGGGACAGGAGAAGCAGATAGAAGAGAAGAAAGAGGAAGGGAGAGAGAGAGAAAGAGGGACAGGTGGACAGATGAAGCACAAAGAGAGAAAGAGTTAGAGGTTGGCATGGTCCTTTTAAAAGGGAATGTAGTGAATGTGCACAGAAGGAGCTCTGAGTGACCACAGCTGAGGACATTTACCCAAGCCCAGGCCAGCACACATGCCTGAAATACAACAGGTGGATAGTTAGACAGGACCAATACTGGAAAGGAAAGCACCCAGGGGTCCTAGAAAGCATCCCTGTTAACATCTGCTTGTAACTGAATTCTGATCCAAGCTTCTCCTAGCATGGATGGATAAAGCTAATAATTTTGTTTTCTACCGTGTCTTTCCTGTTCATCCACTTGTTTGGTCATGCCAAGAAATAAACTGGGCAGTCACCTAGGCAAAAAAATGGCTATTCCCATTACACACACACTAAATAAAATCAATGAAAGCTTATGTATGAAATTGTTATAGTGAAAACTCATTTCCTTGTATGCTGACAAAATGAATAAAATATAAACACTTTAGAAAAGAAATGTTAATTACTGTTAAAGGCTACAAAATTATACTACTCAGTTATTTTCATAATTAAATCTGCTATACATTAAAGTTCTTGTAGTTGAACAACCTTATCAAAGTGAAACCTTTAAAATCTCTTAAGTGTTCTT
Source organism: Alexandromys oeconomus (assembly GCA_963919705.1). Classification (NCBI taxonomy): domain Eukaryota; kingdom Metazoa; phylum Chordata; class Mammalia; order Rodentia; family Cricetidae; genus Alexandromys; species Alexandromys oeconomus. The sequence goes on along the minus strand of CAWTZB010000091.1, from coordinate 18,366 downwards.
TGAGCACTCACGCATGTATGTATAAACTACCTTTTATAGATTATCTGAACTAAACACAGTCACTGTAACTTAAATTGACAAAACTGTTTTGTCCTGATATTAGAATTGCCAAGCACATTCTCATGAGGTATATATTATATAAATTGATATTCATAATTCTGTATGAATTGTGGCCTACATATTAGCTTTTCATACCTAGAAACATTATGCTGGTGTATAAATTCATTGTCTCCAAGGGACCTCATGGGACCAACAGAAAATTCAGATAAATGGTTGAAAGATATATGAGAGTTAGGATATGTGCTAGTATGCATATAAACACGGTGAACAATAAAATTCCTGAAGATAGATATTTCTGGTGAAATTAGTGAGGTAAATTAGGTCTGTAAGAAAGGGAGTGATGAAGTTTTCCAAAATTCCAAGGAGAAAGCATGTGCCAAATCACTAAGACAATGGCACAGGATGATAATTAGATGATAGAAAAGTGTCCCAAAAGCTTCTAAAGCTTTTCAGGTATTGTCTGTGTAGCCAAAGGGACACAGAATTACTTCACAAAAAAATCAGATATAGCACTGACATAAATAAACAAGAACCTTTCATCCAACAAGAACAAAAAGTTCTCAAAGTAAAATTGGAAAAACGTGTAACAAGCAAGCAAGTTTCTCTATCAGTAAGATAACATCTTCATCCATATCCTCACCCTTGCACTTTCTCAGTAGATCAAATGCTCAATAAATATGACCTTTCAAAGAATCAACTTGTCTAAGTGGTTTCCAAAATTATACTTCAGCTTCATCATTAAAATGGAAGTGAATGGCCCATGCAGAGCTACTAATATGAGCCATTAGGCCATATTGTGCCTTCAGGAAAATTATAAGATCTTCCAAAACAATCAAATATGTAAATGTTATAGCACCCAACATGTAAAGTGAGACAAAGCAATTGCTTAAGGCCATAAGGGAGTCCAACTATATGTCTGTTCTGAATTGGTGAACTTAGCCAAAAACAGATAAAAGTATTTGAAAAACAACTTGCTTTTGTACTATAGGAATATTATTTTGGTCTTATCTTTATTTTCATATATATATATATTTATAAAGCAATAAAAGATTGGAAGAGGATTCAATCGAGAACTCAGGAGATGAAACCTCCCACCCAAACCCCACTCACTAAATTAACAAAATGGGAAGCTACCAAGCGGCCATGAACGTCCCGAAATTTTAAAAAAAAATATACTATCAAAAAACTACCGGGCCAATTTAACAAATTTCGGACTACCACGCCACCCATATACCATATATAATAGCACTGCAGAAGTACTATTAAGCAGTCTAGAGAGGCATTTCCAGCATACAGAATGACGTTCACAGAAGTTGTCACCAATTTACTTGAAAAATCCCAGGATAAGTCATAATTAAAATACAGAATACCATTAATAATATCAGTTCCCGACATCCTCTGTTCTATTCAAGCACTACTTATTCTTTCCCTAGCACAACCAGTGATTGCCTGGCCCCCTACAGTCTCTGAGAAGCAAAATGCCTGGATCACGCTTTTCTCATTCAGTTATGAGGCTCAAACAGATCTAACTGCAACACGGATTCGATCTCCTGACAGTGGGACCAGACTAGTGTAAGAAGAACCCGAAAGCAAAGTCTCCCAAGTACCCCTTGGGCTTTCCCAATCATGTTGCCTCTTCAATAGTCCATACCCCAGTCACTGACAGTTGGCACCCAGACTCACCTAGCTCTCTCAACCCTAATGAAGAAGATAGGGTCCAAGGTGCCCTCCTCATTCAGAAAGCTTGGCAAGTTTGCCTGGCTAGTGCACGCAGAACTGACAGCTGAGACAGCAGCTCGGGACTGGACCCGTGCAGGCCCGAGGCACATCCATTCCAAGTGCAACTCTGAGCTCTGTTCGAGCTCTCTGAGGCCAACCGTCACTCGAGTACTGTGCGCTTCGGCTACCGGACGTGTCCACAGTTCCCGGGAAGGAGAGCCTCTCTTGAGGATATTGCTTTGCTGCTGCTTGCCGAGAGTCACCACTGGCAAGTACATTCGCTGCTCCCTTGCGAGGGGTAATTTCCCTTTTATTTTTCAACTACTTTATTGGCTAAATGGCCAAACCTGTGGAGAGAGGCCAGCGAGCCTCAGCTGGTCCATCACACTCTGACCAGAGACCACAGTTTTCCCCAGCTCCCCGGCCTGGGGACCCCCTTCAGTGGACTCCCGTCCAGGGTCCCCCTTCTGGGTCCCCAATGGGATGATGACATCCTATCCCAATGGGGGAAGCGCTATCGCCCTTATAGGCCTGGGACCCGCTCAGAGGCGGTGCCGTCTGGGACTTCAGTGTCTCCTAAGTGATTGAAGACAGCGCACCCCAATGGGAGATATACTTGACCAGCACCAAATTCCCGAGGGACTTTGCACCGGTGCTTTGAACTGGCTCAGTACAAGTGCCGGTGCCAAAAGCCTTATAAAGACAAAACAGCCAAAATTCCCCTACACTGGTACTGCAGATAGTAGAGCTCTTATAAAGACTACATCCAGTAAGAAGACCCTGGACCCCTTAAAAGAGCTGAAAGAGATCAAGGAAGGACAAGTTCTACTTCCTCCAGAGGTTTCTGACTGCAGGAGTAACCCACTGGAGCAGGGAACCCAGACCATCTGCCTTACCTCCTCCTGCCACCAGAAAAAGAGTGGCCTCTACTTCTGTGCACAGACCTCCAGAAAGGTGCAAAGAAGCCTGGATATGTCTACTGTGTTTGAAGAACCTAAGGACTTTTGACCATCCGGGCACCAGAGTGTCTGCAACATCTCCAAGACACTATGCTGGGGATGCCAGTGAAAAGGTCAACGAGGATGACAGAGTGCCTGGGCCGCCTTCTCTGCTGACTCTTCCACTGACCAACGTGGACTGGTAATTTCCCCCACAATTTCAAGGTTCTCTGCAACCTTCCTCCCCTACCCAAGGAGCTCTGGGATACTCCACTTCTAACCAAGATGCTCAGGGACTATCCCTATCCACCGGAGAGATTCTGGGAGGAACGCAATGTGATCAAGGGTCTATGGGGCAACCCATTTCTTCCCAGGCATCCCAGAAACCTCTCCCTTTTTGCTGAAAGGAAAATCAAACATGTCTTTTTTTCCAGAAGGGGTTTCCAGAAATGTCCATCCTCTAGCCGAGGGGTCACCAATCATTACAATTCTCTACCAAAGAGTTTTATACAAGCTCCTTCTGATCAAGGGGCCCTACAGCAGGCCCCATTAGACAAAGAGGGCTCCAAATGTTTTTCTCAAAAACGGGTACTCAGTGATTGCTCATTTTCCCAAAATGGAATGTGTCCCACTCTGCCTCCCCAGAGGAGTTTAACACCTTTGACAGCTGACAAAGACGACTGGAGAGCTGCAACCTCTCATGAAGAGAGCCAGCTCCGTCTCTCCCAGAAAGACCCTAAGCAATCAGTACTCCGCTGAAGTGAGCTTGAGTCCTGCCTCCTCTGACCAAGGGAATTTTATAAAGTTCCCCTTTTAAATCAAGATGGCTTTAAGTGTCCTCCACCAGAAAATGGGCTCGGATCTTCCCTTACAGCACAGGGGGGACCAAACCCTATCACTACTCCCCAAGTGAACCTCACACCACTCATTCCTACCCAAGCAGAAACAAAACTATCTACATCTACATCAGGGATTCCAGAACCTTTTGCTATCTTCAGAGGGGGCCCTAGAGAGTTCCACATATCTACATGAGATGCCAGGCACCCCAAGTCTACCCAAGGGACGCTTGTACCTTCTCAACATACACAAAGGCCTCTAGCACCTGCATCAAATTCCCTAGGGTTTCTGAGTCCTTCCATATCTGTCAAGAGGACTCAATTGTTCACATCTAGAGAAGTGGGTCAAAGACCTATTCTCTCTCACCAAAGGAAATTCAAACCTAATCCAGATATGAAAATGGGCAAATGGGTATTCCCACTATGGCAAAAAGAAAAGGACAGATCCTTCTTGTGAGCAAGGTGAGTTTCCAGTGTTCCTATCACACCAAGAGGGCTCTAAATATACCCTGCCAATCAAAAAGCCCCTCTGGATTCGTCATTGGAAACAAAATAGCCAAAGATATGCCAGAGAGTTCAAGTAAGCCATGCATGCTCCACAACTACCCAAAGTGCTATGATTAACACAGCCTTCCCTTCTTCCTCAGGAGTCTCTCAGACTTTCCACATGTGTAGGAGAAGTCGGAATTTCTACATAACATTTGCTATCAGCCATGTCATTTACAACCTGTCCAGGATGTTTTGGGTTCCCTACCATATGTGATAAAGGGATCAGGAAACAGGATACATGTGCAGAAGGGGTTTCAAACTCATCCCCATCCTTAGAAATTGTTCCTGGATATGACACATGTACATGAATTCTTGTAGCAAATTTCACATCGAGAGAAGGGGATTCTTAGATTCTACCTGATCACAAACACCCACAGGACCTCTCCACTCTTCACAGAGGCTGTGGAAATTTCTCCATCTCAAGGGTATCAACAATCTGTCACAACTACACAAGAGGCTATAGGCCATTCCCCATCTGCACAAAGGGATGCTAGTATTTCCACATGCCCACAAGTGACTCCAGAATACCAACAAGCCTCCAAAGGTTCTGAATTCTACCTTATCTTCCCAAGCCCGAATCTGTTTTGTCCATCAAAATGTCTCTTAGAACCTAACATCTCTCTACAAAAGGCTTTATTGTCTTCTACACCTGTAGAAAGTGTTCCAAATTCCACATTTACACACAATCTCCTGCAACTCTCCTAGCTGACCATGAGGCTTTTAGACCTACAACATATGCACAGGAAACTTTTAAAGATACACCTACAGGTTCCAGAAACTTTCCTCATTCTGAAACTGTAGTAAAAATACCGCACATGTACACCTGACACAAGTAGCACCTTCCCCTTTCTGAGCAAGAGCTCTCCAGGATCTACCACAACTCATGAAGGCACTTTTACTGTCTTCCCCATCTACACAAGAGAGTTTCATGCATATCCCATCTCAGGAGGGAAATAGTAAACATGTTCCCTCTACCCAAGTGGGCCCCTGGATGTTCCATTTCTACCAAAAAGAGGTTGAGAGATGAGCCTTCTGATGAAGGGGACTTCGGAACTTCCTCATCTGAGAAGTGAAGCTTCACACTTCTCCTTCCTCAAAAAGGCAAGTGAATCTTCTACTGTTCTGAAAAAATATCAATCACTACAAGTACTCCTCAGCAAAGTGCTTCATCTTTATATCTGTCCAAAGGGACCTGCAATGTTCTACATCTGAACAAAAGACTGTGGAACCTTGCCATTTTAACAAAGGGCCCTTACACCCATATCATCCGCAAGAGCTCATGGGCTCTCTATCTGTCCCAAAGGGTCTATGTATTACCATCTGTCCCAGGCCTTCAGGGACATTCTCCATCTCTACCAAAGGCTCAAGAAAATTCTACCTGTACCATGTGATCTGTCAATTTCTAAATCTGACTTGGGAGTCTGAAATCTTTCTTATCTGCCACAAAGGGTCTAAGGGAAAGCTAAAAACAAACAAAAACATCTTGAACCTTTGCCATTAGCACAAGAGGACCTGACATCTCCTGTGTCCTCCAAACCATCTAAAAGATCCTTCTGCCTCTTCCTGCCTTCTTGTTGCAGAACACTTTCCATCTCCTCTTGTGTCTCCAATACCATCAACATCTATGAGTGGTATCTAGAAACTTCATCATCTTGCCATAGTTTTCTTGAAACACCATCATCTGGCTCCAAACCGTATCATTCCCAGGCTGCCCAGTGAGCAAAGAAATTTCGCCATCTGCCCAAGGGCCTCAGGAAAAATTTCCATCTTCATTAAGTTATTCAGGACATTTATTCAACCTCCCAGAAGATGAGCAAAATTCTTCACCAGAACAAGGGATTTTAGAACATGTCCTTCCTGCTCAGGCTCTGGAAACTTCATGCTCACCTGGGGTGCCTTTGCAAAAGCCCTTCTTGGTTCTAGAAAGGCCTCTGGATCTTCCCATACCTACCTTTAGTGGAATGCAGGTACTTCCCAATCTGCACAAGGCTTGCTAAGATTTCTACCATCTACACATAAATATCTGGAAAATTCCCCTTCAGCCTTGAGCCTCTTGAGCACTTACCTTTGGCTCCAGTGTCAGGACCCAACTCTGTCCAGGTAACCCTTCCCTCATTTGTTGCCAGTTCATGAACTCAAGAATTACTCTTTAATCTGGCTCAGAGGCTGTACCATCAATGCCATCTGTACAAGGGCTTCAGGGAAGTCTCTCACCTTAGAAGGAAGGTAGCATAGCTCCTGTGCTCTCAGTCCATGGTTCTGTGGGACATTCCCTGTCTGCACAAGATCCTACAGAAATTTACAAGTCCACAAAAGCAACTCCAGGGCAGTCTCTGTCTTCTAGATGATATGTCACCTTTCATGTATTCCCAGGAGACCCTGGGACACTGTCCGTAAAGTGGATGTGGGAACACATTCACACAACACAGGATCTCCAGGACAATTTGAAAATATCTCAGGGTTTCCAGGGATCTATGATATCTGATCATGATCCTGTTTTAATTTCCTTACTCATGCAAGGGACTTCTAGACATTTGCTATCTGCTAAAGAGGATGTGGGACTTTCTCTGTCTTCCTAACAAGCTCTGTGAACTGTCCACATTGGAACAAGGGTCTATCCAACATGTGGAAGCAACAAAGTGGCTCTGGTAAACCCATCATTTCCCAAAAGGGCTAACAGAAAACTTCAGTGTGCCCAATATGCTTTAGAATACTTGCCACCTAGTGAAGGAGCTCAACATTCTTCAACCCACCAGGGGACTCAAGAAAGTTTGAAATCTTCCCTAGACTCTCTTGAAATTTTGTCATCTAACTCTGAACATGTCCAAATTTTCTTCTGCCACTGGGCCTGGAATCCTCTCATTCAAGTTCAAGGATTCTTGATATGAGCTAGCTGACAAACACCCTGAACATTCTATATATTCTGAACTGGGGTCTCTGAGTAATCCACTGACTACCCAAGAGGTTCAAGAACACTTAGTGCCTTTAAAAGGAAATTTGAAATCTTGCCAATCTGCCAAGGAGGACAAAAATCCTTGATATCTTCACAAATTGTTCTGAAAAGTGTTCAAAGTATTTCAGAGGATCTAGAAGCTTTATCCTCTGCTCTGAAATGCATGAGAATTCCCTCATTAGCAAATGAGTCACTAGAGAACTCCCAATATGCTGAAAGTGTTGTGAATCTTCGTCTTTGCCACTGGAACTCTAAGAACTGCATTTGCCTCCAAGAGTCTTTGGAAAATTCTTTGCCTGGAAAAGGGATGAGGTAAATATTATCATCTTCCCAAGGGGCTTGGAAATATTATCATCCACAAAAGGGAGAGTTGAAAATGTATCATCTCCTGAAAGGTCAATGAAACCTCCACTTTTTTACAGGAGCCTTCGAGACCTTATTCATTGATCCAAGGCACTCACCAACATCCACTCCTGCACAAGGGCCTCTAGGACCTGTCCAAACTGACTCTGGCATTCAATGGACCTTTCTTAACTCCAGAGGCTGGAGGAAATTTATCAAGGGAACCAGGTTCTTGCAAATCTTTCCCATTGACCCCAGAAACTCTAGATCATTTGCAATCTGCTGAAGGACCTGATGATCTGTCCATATCAGCACATGAGATGTTTGATCCTTTGGCCATCTACCCAAGGGACTCTAGGAATTTTGGTATATTCTTCAGGGCTCATGGAACCATCAGAATCAGAACATAGGAAACTTGGGCATGTGTCATCTGTGGGAAAAGATGGAGAAATTTCTCCATTTGAGAAACCAGCCAAATCAACTTCCCCATTGACTCCATATTTACCTTTCAACACAGAGGTTTTGGAATCTTCCTCATGTGGTCTGGGAGCTCTGGGGTCTCTGTTATCTGCCAGAGAAGATGCAAAGACACTGCCTCTGCACCACATGCACAGGAACCTTCTTTATCTACTTCCCAGGCCCTAGAACATTTTGTAACTACCCAAGGACCTCTGCAAATAAACACACCCAACAAACAGACTCTGTGCTCTTTGACATCTAGAGTAGAGGATATAGAACATTCCCACTTTTTCTCCAGAGGTTAGGAAAAAATCCCAAATGCTCCCAAAGGTTCTTGACCATCTGTCCAATAGAGTAGAGTCTCAAGACTTTTCTTTCTCTGCTCCAGGAACTAAGAACATTTCTTACTTTCTCCAGAGACTTTAGAACATTCCTCCCTTTGTGAAAATGCCACTCAAGCCACATCCCATTGTCCTCAAGAGGTGGTGGGATCTTTGCTATCTGTACAAGGGTCTTTGGCACAGTTTCCATCTGATCATGGCTCTCGGGGACCACTGGCATCTACACTAGAAGTTGGAAGACCTTCCCTATCTGAAGCAGATACTATACAGCTATCAGCATCTGGACTCAGTGACAAAAGCACATTTGACCACTTCCCTTGGTCCTTCAGCAACATAAATATCATGACCAGATGGAGGTAGAAATTTTGCCAGCTCTCCATGGAGATTTTGAAGCTTCTCAGTCTTTTCAAAGGATCGTGGAAATGACCAAGTTTGCATAAGGCTGTAGAAAATGTATCAGTTGCTCAAAGAACTACAAAACTTTAAACTTGTTCCCAGGAGGCTAATAAATCTTCTCTCTCTCTGACCAAGGTCATCTATTACATTCAGCACATGTCAAAGAGGCTTTGATACCTACTCTGTATGATCAGGAAACTAAAGAATCATTGTTATCCCCTCAAAAAGATACAGAACATCCACCATCTTCAGTTAGTGTTCAGATGCAGGAACCTTCTATCTACACTAGGGTGTCAAGACCCTTAGTTAACGCCACCAAAGCCCCAGAAACTTTCCATATCTGTCTCTGACTCTCTCTGTGTCCTTTTACATCTTCCCAAGAGTCTGGGACTGAGACTGTAGTAATTTTCACATTATCTCCAGAGTACCTGAAACCAACCCAATCTGCACAAGGGGAACTAGAATATTTTTCAACTATAGAACAGGGTAACGTAAATATTCTTCAACAGCCTCACAAACTACAAGAAAATTGTTCTCACCTCAGGAGTTTGGAGGGCATTTTTCCATCTGACCCAAGTGTTCAGGGACATTTCCAATCTGGCCCAATGGATCTTGCAATCTTGCTTTCTTCCAAGGGCCTCAGAAACCCTTTAAATTGACTGAAGCATTGTTGGTATCCTTCAACATCTGGCCAAGAGTGTCAAGAACATTCTGAATCTTCCTGGAGATGTTATTACCATGAATCCTCTGAGAACATTCATGGATATATTTACCTGAAGTAGAGCCTAGAAACTTTTACAGCAGTTTCAGGAATACAGTGACTTCACCATCTGCTCCACAACCTCTGGAACTTTCTTCATTACTACATGTGACTTCAGCAACTTCTCTAACTGACCAAAGGGTAGTGGGACTGTTGCATTACGATCGGCGGTAGGGCTGCGTTCTTCGGCACCCAGCTACCTGCATGGCTAGCTTATGCCCCAAAATAATTACATGGAAACTGTATTTTTTCAAAACACTGCCTGGCCCGGCTAGTTCCAGTTTCTATTGGTTAGCTCTTACATATTGTTCTAACCTATTTCTAATATTCTGTGTAGCCTACGAGCTGGCTTACCAGGGAGGATCTTAACCTGTATCTGTCTGGAGTGGGAGAATCATGGCTTACCCTGACTCAGCTTCTTTTTCCCAGCATTCTCTTCTGTCTACTCCGCCCACCTAATTCTTTCTCTTTTCCTATGAGGGCCGAGGCTGCTTTTATTATTAACCAATGAAAGCAACAGATAAGATACAAGACCCACCTCCATCATTTCCCGTTTTCTGTTTAAACAAAAGAAAGGCTTTAATCAACATGGTAAAATTACATATAACAAAACAGTTATCACAAAGAATTACAGTTACAATATTTATATCTATTTTATCTCTTATTATAACTAAGGAAAACTATAACTATCCATTCTTCAACTCCATCAAAGACTCCAGAAGTGTATAATAATACCTAAGTAAACAAGAATTCCAAAATCCCCAGAAATGACAGAGACATCCGCTGCCTGAACAGTCACCCAAAGTTCCTCTGTACCGTTGGGGCATCCATCTTTATCACAGGCCCATAGTATCCACAGACATTTCCTTAGCTGGAAATTTGAAAGACAGTTCAGTCATTTTCTGGTTGTGTCCTGCAAAATGTCACTAGACTCCTTCATGAATCAGGAACCCTGAAAGACCATCCCCCACCATTAGGCAAGTGCAGCAGTCCTCTCTCTGAGGGTTCTTTTGTGTTCAGTTTATGCAACAGTCCAGGCAAGAGCAGTTTCTTGCCCAAATGACTATCCAACTCCATAAGGGATCCTCTTCATGCCCATCTTCCTCTCGAAGTAGATTGGTGCTGCCAGGAGCAGACATGTTTCATTGTCATAAAAAGCCCTAAATTATTAAAACATTTAAATGCCATATTCTGCAGCCTTTTAGAGATATGAAGAATGCCTATCTAACTGAAAGATATCGCTATATATCTAGAAAATCTAACATGACTACAAGCTTTACTATTATCAATGATTATCCATTAACAAACCTATATTTCCTAATTATACATTACATTTTTAAATGAACTACACAATCACAATACCTTAATCAAGTTCAAAAATACATATACATATAAGAAAATTGACCATAAAATCCATAATTAATGCAAATTATTCATATCTATATCATATCCCCCTTTAAAATGTAAAAGAACATTTATAAACCATATTTGGGAACATGGGCATAGTTTTTTTCTCTCCAAACTGCTTCCTGCTGAATAGGGGCGTTGTTAATTATGTTGTTCATGATATAACCTGTGTGCTAGCTTCATCTCAGTTGACAATTGAGCTAAGCAATTTTTTGAGGGTGTTCACAGCAACCTTCAGGCGTGGTCTATCAGCACCAAATCGGAATAGATGCAATCCACAGGGACTTCATCTCTGCAAAAACAAAAGAAGGACTTTTCCAAAGCATCATAACCTTAGATCCAAATTTGAAATCGTAATACCTCTATATCCATTTTGGCTTAGCTTAGCAGCCCATGTAATGAAATGTCTCTCTGTACTTGGCTCTTTCACAGTCAAAAATTTTAAAGAAATCACAATGTACATAATCCAGACTCTCTGTGAATTTTTCATTTTTACGTGGCTTATTTTTCTTTATTTTTCTCAATCTATAACTATCTGTACTTCTGTACCTTGTCTCTTTAAAGACTTTACCCTTTTTCTTTTTAAGACATTAACTTTATTCTTTATATTCTTTTTCTTCTCTTTCCCAAGCCTACGTACATTCATCCAACAATGTGATCCATAAAGGTCTTTTATGTCTGAATCTGTTTTATTGTGAATCTGTAATTTTTTCACTATCCAGGAGCATTTCCTAAAATGTTAAGCACCTCTTTAAAATTTAAGTTGCACCATGTACAGTGTCACGGTACTGCCTGTGTCCTGCCCAGTCTAAACCTTAACTGCGTTGTTATCACAGTAATTTCTGCAGTTCCTGCCTGAGACCAGATCAGTTCAGCATGGCAAAGCTGGAGCCAAGCTGCTCCTGCCTCAGAGCCATTTGGTGCCCTTTGAGCCACAGTTCCAGGCACACAGCAGTCCACATTGCCATCAAGCAAGCCATAAAGCTTTATTCCAAATGCTCTATTCAAAAGCCCTGGTCTCCCTGCAGGAGCCAGACAGAGATCGCAATGGCTGCACAGCCCAGAAAGCCGCCATTTTAAAAACAGCCTGTTTTTTTCCCTGCTGCTGAGTCAGGACAATTTCTTTGTGGCACGCAACCCACAAACAGCAAAAGGTTGTCTTAATTCCTCTCTCTTTCCTTTTTAAGCCTTCTCAGGTTTTATGTGGAGTTCATTAACACATTGGGTGCCACTGGTTGAATTAGGAGGGCAAGGCTGCGTCCCCAGCACCCAGCCACCCGCATGGTTAGCTTATGCCCAAAATAATTACACGAAAACTGTATTTTCAAACACTGCCTGGCCCGGCTAGTTCAAGCTATTGGTTAGCTCTTTACATATTGTTCTAACCCATTTCTAATATTCTGTGCAGCCCACGAGCTGGCTTACCAGGGAGGATCTTAACCTGCATCTTGTCTGGAGTGGGAGAATCATGGCGACTCCTGACTCAGCTTTTCCCAGCATTCCGTCTACTCCGCCCACCTAATTTTCTTTCCTATGAGGGCTTTATAGACAGTTTCTTTATTATTAACCAATGAAAGCAACAGATAAGATGACAAGACCCACCTCCATCAGTGGGACCTAGACCACCTTCACAAAGAACTCTAGAAGTGTTGTCATTGGCACAAGGAACCCTAGAACCTTTGGCATCTCCCCAAGGAATGAGAGAAATTCTCAGTTAGAAAAGATACTGTGGAACAGTGTTTTTCAGTACAGAGCATTTTAGGATCATTACCATGTACAACAGGAGTTCTACAATCACCTCCATCTACCAGAAATATTGCTATCTACCCAAAAGGACTCCCTGTCTCCTAAAGAATCTTTGTTACTGCCCATATTCATAAATAGGACTCTTGAGAATTTGCAATCTGATTGTGAACTGGCAAAACATTCCAATTCTTTCCAGGAAGCTTCCAGACATTCTCTATTGGTCCAAGGTCCTCTGCAAGAGTCACTATCTGCTTCAGAGACTTAAGCCCATCTTGTAACCGCCAAGGAATTAAATAGTCTTTGCTGTCTTCCCCAGGTGCAGTGAAACCATCACCTGCACCAGATGCTAATAAACCTCTCAAAACTACCAAAAGAACTCAACCAACTATCCTATCTAATCAAAGGCATCGGGAAAATTCTATGTCTCTCCAAGGTACACACTGGGTTCTTTGCTGTCATCCAGGTCAGTGTCTGTAGAACATTCAACATCTTCGCCTATTAATTATGGGGCCATCAGCACCTTTCCAAAGTGCAAGTTAGTACACTTGGTTTGCAGATACATCACCATCTTTACAAGGGCCTACAGGGCCTTTGTCATTTCCTTCTGGGACTACAGGACATTTAAACGTGGGAGAAGATCCTCATGAATCTTCTTTATCAGCATCCAAAATATCTCCAACATTTTCTATCTGACCAGTCTTTACATATCTACTCAGGGAACTCTAGCTTCTTCACCATATAGCCTACAGTCACTACAACAGTCAGCATCTTGCCAAGAAATGTCGGAACCATGCAAGTTTGACAAGTGCGCACATAGCCATTTGTCTTCTGTCCCAGATGAGTTGGGAATGCCTCCAGTTGTCCCAGTGATTACAGGCAAATACTGCCACAAACCCCAGGACTTTGCAAAGTACATTGACTCCAGGACTTTCCTCACTAATACAAGAAAGTCCAGTTCCTTCCCCATCTTTGCAAAAAGATGATGAATTTTGCCTATCTTCACAAGCAACTCTGGAAGTGAACACGCTAGGTCAGGGGACTCTGAATCCTTCACCAACTACTCAAGTTCCTCAGAAAGCTTTTATACAAAATCCAGTTTGGTAAAGCCCACACAAAAACAGGTACTGAAGACATCCAACTTAAGTTGGGGACTATTCAAAGTACCCAAAAGGAACTAGGATTTTCCTACATGCCTAAAAAAAAGCCACTGATAATTTCTTTATCTACACAAGGAACTCTAGGATCTTGTTCACCTGACCAATGGGGATCTGGGAACTTTCCTATCTGTTCAAGGGTCTCTAAAACTATCTACTCCCACACAGGGGAATTGTAGAAACTGTGCCATCCGTGCAAAGTACATTGACACATCCCACTTTCTCCCAAGTAGATCCAAGATTTTCTACATTGGCCCAACATACTGTCCAAAATTCAGCATCTTCCCCCAAGGACTACAGGACTTTTTCAATCTAGCCAGAAACCCCGAGTGATCTTTTTGTTCTTCACTAGAGCACATAGAACATTTGCCATTTGTTCTATGATTGCTAACTCCACCAAAGTACCAGAAACTTTGCTCAGGAAAATTTTGTCTAATCCATGGACTCTGTGACCTTTGGTCTTCTAAAGTGCCTAAAAACTCCCTCCACAGCAAGAGGAAACTTTGCCTGTCCCAAGCTCCTTGTCATCTAGTCAACAGTCTTCAAAACACTCAGTATATTCTTCAAAGTGTTTTGAGACAACATCTAATATTCCAATACCTGGGGCATTTGTCATGTGGAAGAGAGGGTATGGAATCTTCAGTCTGCTACAAGGACTATAGAAACTTTGCCACCACCTCTAGTGCCTAGGAGGACATTTAACTTCTATCAAAGGATCTGAAGAATCTTTTCCCTGCTGGCCAAGGTTAATCTTGATCCTCATAAGCCTCTCCTGGCGCCTATGGAACATGTTACATCACCCCAGGAAAATGCTGCATTCAGCACAATTTGCTGAAGGGACTCTACAAGTTTCTGCACATTCCAAAGCAGTTCCAGAGCCATAACAAATTCCTAATTCATACAGGTGACTAGAGAAACATTCCCATCTGTACCAGGCAAGCATCTGGGTCTCCTGTCATCAACACAAACAACTCCACCATCTTCTTGTTCTGATGTAACGACTGTGAGAACTTGCCCATCCTCAGAAAAAACTTTGAAAATGTCCAAATCTACACAAGGAACTCTAGAGTCTTCTTCTTGCTTCCCAGGGCACTGGGGAGTTTCTCTTATCTGCCAAAGGTACAATGGGAAATTCGACATCTGCAAAACAAAGTGTAGGGCCTTTTCCATCAACAACAGAACCTCTGAGGTCTATCCAAAGTACACAGACACTGCTAGTATCTTTGCAATCTGGTCAGAGTACTCTGGGAGTGTCTTGAGCTGCAGGAGGGCCTGTGGACTCTTCTTTTGCTTCCCCCAAGGGTCTTTGGACTTATCTGTGTCTGCACAAGGAACTCTAGCGACATTGCTGTGTAATCAAGGAACTAGGAAACATCCAAGCTCATCCCAAAACCCCTCAGAACACTTCTCAGTCTTGTGCAGAATTCTCTACAGTATCCACCATCTGTCCCAGGATCTCTGAAACCTTATCAATCTGAAAAGAGCACACTAGGATCTTTGTCCTCTCCTGCAGGCACTGAAATATCTTCCCCCTGGTTCTCAGGAAATGTTCCAACTTTCTGCAAGTTCAGGGCATCCTGAACCTTTGCTATATTTTGGATTGCCTCTGGAACTTTCCATGTGTGCACAAGGAACTCTGTGTCCTTTTTCTTCTCCTCAAGGAGAACTTGATCCTTGCATTGTTTCTCTGGTAATCTAGAATCATCTCAACTTCACAAAATGTATGTCAGCCATTTGTCATCTGTCAGAGAGCCTGTGGGAAACTCTCCATCTGTCCCAGGTCCTAGAGAGCCTTCACCATCTAACCAAGTGCCTAGAAGACTTTCATCACATGTCCCGGGTGATCCAGCATCTAAATCTCTGATCATCTGCCTCTAGATCTTAGTATCTGCTCAGTGTTCACTGAGTCCATCTTCAAAAGGAACCCCAGCCCTTGTTATCTTCTGCAAACATCCAAGGAAAAGTTCGAGATACAAAGTTATCATGGGCAATTGTCACATATAAGAGAGACATTGGAAACTTCTCCATCTCAAGTGCTAGTTTAGTATATGAACCTTGTCCCCAGGAAACTCTGGGACTTTACCCTTAGGCCAGGTGAGTCAAGCAACTTCTCAATGTGCTCAAGGAACTGTGGGTTCCTGCCTATCTCCGCAAGAGTCTATGGAACTGTCCACATCTGCACAAAGGAGTCTAGGACACCCTCCACCTGCCCAAGCGCTCTCAGGCACTTCCTCACATACACAACATACATGCTCACAGTCCACGCCTGCACAGAGTACAGCAGCATATTCATCATCTAACCAGTATCTCAGCCAGCATGCCAAAGACAGTAGAAACTTTGAAATCTGGACCAGGGTTTCAAATACCCCTATCACAGCACAAGCATCTGCAGAGAACCTTACTAACTCCCCAGGAGTCCCCAAGATATTCATCTTCTATACCAGGTGTATGCAAAACTCCCACAGCTACCAGAGGACATGTGGCATCTGATGATGGGCCTCTGGAACTTTCCATATCTGCCCAGGCAAACTTGAGTCCTTTCCATTCTTCCCAATGCCTTTGAAACCTTCCCTGTCTGTAGAAGGTACTTTTGGTCTCTCTACACCTATGCATAACACTCTAGGACCTCTGTTTTTCCTGGGACATCTTGGATCCCAGGCAGTCTGCCCAAAGTGTTCAACAAACAAATCAATCTGCTTCAGACTCTTTAGGATCTATGCCTTCTTCAAAAGGGCAAACAGTCATTTCTTTATCTGGGCAAGGGACTCTATCATTTTTCCTAGAGCCATTGAAAATTTCCTTATCTTTTCAAGTGAGTTCCAGACCTTCATTGTCTTTACAAGAACCTGGGGAATCTTGCCTTTCTTCACATGGAAAATGGAGAAAATACTTTGGAAGTTCTACCCCAAAACACAGCAATCTAGTGTTATCCAATTCCTCAAGAGATTTTGGATCTTCATCAACTACTCCAGTGACCCTAGGATCTTTTCCACCTGCCAAAGTGGATTTAGGAATGTCTCCATCTGTTTCGTGGACTCTGACAACTCCTGTTTCTGCCCAGGGAAACAAGGGACATTTACATCTGCACAAGTGGTTAGGAAACCTTCATTAGATAGTCAGGGAAGAACAGAACCTTTGCCATATGCCCAAGATGATCTGGGACTCGGGTCTTTCCCTGGGAACTGAGGGATATTCCCAATTCTCAAAGGAGGAATTCAAAGTCTTGCCATCTGCCCAAGGGGGTTTTAAACCTGCTCTGTCTACTCCAGGGTCTGTAGAAAATCTGCTATCTGCCTCAAGGACACAAAGGCTTTTCAATTCTACACTCCAAGATGCTGGGAGCTTTTCTTCCTCCAAAATAACTCAGAACTGTCCATATCTTCAAAGAAGCATCTAGCATCTTCACCAACTACCAAAACTTCTCTGAAACATTCTCCATCTTCCCAAGAGTCTTGGGGACCTACTCCCATTTACATCAAATACCTGAAACATTCCCTCAAAGACCAAGGTGGCAGAAACCATCTGTACCCACAAAAGTGACTCTAGGGACAAACACAACATCAGAAGGGGTATGAAGGAAATTCATTATCTGTTCAAGGAATGGTGAAATTGTCTATATCAGGACAAGAGTCTAGACCTTGCTCATTCGACCAAGGGTCTCCAAAATCATCCACATCTTCCCACACAGTGCAGGACCCTTCTTATAATCAAGGGTCTGTAGCGCATAATTCCCATCTGTCCCAGGAGATACACCTTCTCTCTACCCAGGAATATTGCAAAATTTGTCATCTTCCAGCATTTGTGAAACATCTTCTCTCCACAAAGATAGAGAAGGCCCATACGTGCATGGTGCTCAGCCACTAAGCTCATTCCCCAGGGTATATGGGACATTCCCAATATACCAGAGTCATCAGAAACTTGACATCTCCCCAAATGGTTTTTAAATGTTCAGAATCTTCATCTCTGAATCTAGAAACTTTGCCACCTCTCTCCCAGGAACTCTAGGACATTCTCTATCTTTGCAAAGTGCAGTGTTCCCTTCTTACTTTGACCAACAGATTCAGGAATCATCATCATCTCTCCAAAATTCTGTTCAATTTTCTCCTTCTTCCAAAGGTTCACTGAGACCTACTCCATCTGTACTAGGGACCCTCCAAATCTTTATTATCAGCCCAGTCATGCCCCAAATTGTCTATATCTGCCCCAGGGGTTCTAGAATCTTCACCACCTCAGCAAGGGTGCTTAGGAGATTCATTATCCATGCAGGGGGCTCTGGGAACTTTGAAATCAGCACATGAGTTTGTAGGACATTCAAAATCTGATCAAGAGTCTCCAGAAATGTCTACATCTTTCCAAAAGAATCTACACCCTTCTTTATTCCAAGAGGGTTTAGTAGATTCATCATCTATTCCACAAGATTGTGGACTTTCTCACCTCAAAAGATATAGGAACATCACTATCTACACAAGATACTAGAAATACTCCATCATCTGTCCAAGGGTCTATAGTAACTCTACCATCAGCTCAAAGTGTTCTAGAATTTCAGACTTCTTTGGAGCAGCCTCTGGGTACTTCCCAATTTGCTTCAGAGACAATGTAAACCTTTGCCATCTTTTTGAAGAGGTTTATAGTATTTTGAAATCTCTTTCAATGTCTATAGAAACTTTGACATCTATTATAGAGACACTGACATTTTCAACACTTGC
>CAWTZB010000090.1:0-26168 GCA_963919705.1 Alexandromys oeconomus | reverse complement strand
TATTTCCATTGCTTTCTCTCTGATTTTCAACCTAACTGTGAGCCAGATCTTAAATTTAATGACTATACCCTTAGGGCATAAGTCACAAAACAGTCCCACAGCAGTTCGGGATTATGATTATTAAAAGGATTATTTATTTAAAGGAAAAACTTACAGATCACCATCGTAGATGACAGCCCTCTGCACGACCAGGAAAGAAGCCTAGTAGCCAGAAGGGGAGTCTAATGCACGAGAGAGAGCTCACGGCTACAGGTGCTTTTTAAAGCAAAAGAGACCATGGGAAAGTGGGCTGGTATCTTAAAGGCTATTGACTAAAGGTGCAGAAGGAGCTCTCACAATACCTGTCTCTGTATCTGAATTTTTTTAAGTATACAATATACACCTAGGCTGTTCCTGCATGTTAAATAATAGGTATGTTGCAAAATGTATATAATGTAAATTATACCAATGGTCTAGTGGAAATGTGAGTTGGGATTTATTTATTCAATTCAAATAAAATATTCTTTAAAACTTTTATTTGCCTGCAAGAAGAACTATCAGAATCTGTCATTATGTGAGCCTCATTCTACTCATTTTTCCATGTTGTTCTTCCTCCTGTAGTGACATCCCAGATACCATGACTCCCTCCAACTGGTTCAGTGCTTCCTTCAATAGTCATCCTGTCATGGTATGAGTGAGTGACATGCCTCCTATAGTCTCAGACATTTCAATACTTGGTCCCTAGTTTTTGGTTGTTTGGGGGTGTTTTAGGAGGCATGACCTTCCTAAAGAAATTATGTCCCTAGGGGTATGTTGTTTTGAAAGCTGAAAGACTCACACCGTTTCAAGTTCACTCTCTCAGTCTCTTACTTGTGGTTTGAGATGTGAGCTCTCAGCTCCTATTCCAGGTACCATGCTTGCTGATCGCTGCCATACTTTCCACCTTGATGGACTCATTTCCCTCTGGAACCATAAGACAAATAACTTCTACATTCCACAAGTGCCTTGGTTAATGTGTTTTATCTCAGTAATAAAACAGTAACTAGTAAGCACCCCTTCATTTCATATGTATTCTATTTCACTTCTTAATTTTACCCCTGTAGGTCTCTTTTCTCCTCTCATGCTTCATTTTCTAGTTTTATGTCCTACACGGTATAACCACACATATGTATACTAATATATAAAAATTAAGTCTCAATTCCACAAATGAGAAAAAAAAAAACCTCCAATAATTCTCTTTCCAACTCTGTACCTCTTCACCTAACATAAGAACCTTCAATTATATCCATTTCCCTCCAAATGCCATGATTTCAACAATCTTCCTGGTGGAATAAAATTCCATTGGATATATATATATATATATATTACATTTTATCTATCCATCTCATAATGGAAAGGAATGGTTCCATTTAAGTATTGTGACTATTGTTGCAATAAACCGGAATTGCAAGTATGTCAGAAGTAAGACCTAGGATCTTTTGAGTATTGGTCTGGAAGTATTTTAGTTAGGTCTTATAATAATTCTATTTTTATTTTCGAAAACCTATGTGCTGATTTATACAGTTGCCACCAGTTTACATTCCACCGCGTATACAAACAGGAAAGGAAGAAGTCAAATTTTGCCTATTTATAGATAATATAATCTATCCTTTAATGTCTTCCATAGAAAACTCACATGTAGACATTTTCAGCAAAGTAGCAGGATACAAAATCAACATAAATATCAGAAGCTTTTCTATATGTCAACAAAGAACATGCTGAGAAAGAAATAAAGGAAATAAAGTCAATTTTAATAGCATTAAAAATAATGAGTGCTAGGAGATAGTTCAGTGGATAAAGCACTTGCCACACATTATGAACAAGAGTTCAAATCAGCAGTACCCAAATAAATGGTAAGTGTGGCTGCTCATCTGTGCTTTACAGTTAGAGACCAGAGATCACAAGGGACATGCTAACTAGCTAGAAAAGCCAAATTATGTTTCAGTAAAAAAAAAATGTGTAGAGTCTTCAAAGATAACCAACATCAACATGGGGTCTCTACATGCACATACACACATACAAACATATACCCATTCACATGTGCACCTACATATATAAAAACACACTACACATTCATGCTAATAACACACACACATGCTGGTATGCTCATGTGTATGTACACACACACATACACACACACACAGGTGGGGTTAGAGGAACCTAAGTAGGCAGGGTAAACAAAGGCAGGCTCCCTCAGATAGTGTCTTTTTGTTCCCAAAAGATCCTGCCAGGAGAAAAAGCATGAAGGCACACAGGTGTGCTGTAATTTTTTAAAAAGTAGCTTGTGCGAGAAAGATGCCATGTGACAAGCTCAGGTACAGTTTTTTTTTTTTAATTGGAGGAAAGTGAATGGGAAAATGGGGTGGGGAGAGGGGGAGCCCAGCTTCTGGGGACAAGAGTAGCAGATAGAAGAGAAGAAAGAGGGAGGGAGAGAGAGAAAGAGGAACAGATGGACAGATGAAGACAAAGAGAGAAAGAGAGGAGGTTGGCATGGTCCTTTTAAAAGGGAATGTAGTGAATGTGCACAGAAGGAGCTCTGAGTGACTACAGCTGAGGACATTTACCCCAAGCCCAGGCTAGTACACATGCCTGAATACTAACAGGTGGATAGTTAGACAGGACCAATACTGGAAAGGAAAGGACCCAGGGGTCCTAGAAAACATCCTTGTTAACATCTGCTTAACTGAATTCCTGCCCCAAGCTTGTCCTAGCACGGATGGATAAAGCTAATAATTTTGTTTTCTACTGTCTTTCCTGCTCATCCAGTTGTTTGTTCATGCCAGGAAATAAACTGGGCAGTCACCTAGGCAACAATAGCTATTCCCATTACACACACACTAAATAAATCAATAAAGGCATATGTTTGAAACTGCTGTAGTGAAACTCATTTCCATGTATGCTGACAAAATGAATAAAATATAAAAACTTTAGAAAATAATGTTAATTACTGAGTTAAAGGATACAAAATTATACTATTCAGTTATTTTCATTAGTAAATCTACTATACATTAAAGTTCTTGTAGTGGAACAGCCTTATCAAAGTGAAACCTTAAAATCTCTTAAATATTATGATTCCTTGAGCAGTCACTCATGCATGTATAAACTACCTTTGATAGATTATCTGAACTAAACACAGTCAGTGTAACTTAAATTGAGAAAAATTGTTTTGTCCTGATATTAGAATTGCCAAGCAAATTCTCATGAGGGATATATTATATGAATTGATATTCATAATTCTCTATTAATTTTAGCCTACACCAAGTTTTTCATGTCTAGAAGCATTATGCTGGTGTGCAAGTACAATGTCTCCAAGGACCTTAAGGGACCAACAGAAAATTCAGATAAATAGTTGAAAGGTACATGAGAGTTATGATATGTGCTAGCTTGCAGATAAACATGGTGAACGATAAAATTCCTGTAGATAGATATCTTTCAAAATGAAATTAGTGAGGTAAATTAGGGCTAAAGAAAGGGAGTGATGAAGTTTTCAAAAATTCCTAGGAGAAAGATTGTGCCAAATCACTAAGACAATGGCACAGGAAGATAATTAGATGATAGAAAAGTGCCCCCAATGCTTCTGAAGCCATATTGTCTGTGTAGCCAAAGGGAGAGAGCAATCCTTCACAAAAATCAGGTATAGCGCTGACATAAAGACACAAAAGCCTTTCATCTAGCAAGAACAAAAAGTGCTCAAAGTAAAATTGGAAGAAGTTGCAACAAGCAAAGCAAGTTTCTCTATCAGTAAGAGAAACTTCATCCATATCCTCAAATTTACACTTCTCAGTATATCAACTACTCAACAAACATGACCTTTCAAGAATCAATTTCTCTAAGGGTTTCTAAAATCATTCTGTGTAACTATACTTCAGCTTCGTCATTAGAATGGAAGTGAATGGAAGTGAATGGCCCATGCAGAGCCACAGATATGAGTCATATTGTGACCTCAGGGAAATTATATGACCTTTCAAAACAATAAATATGTAAATATTATAGCATCTAACATGTAAACCGAGACAAAGCAATTGCTTAAGACCATAAGGGCTACATTAGGGAGTCCAACTGTGTCTGTGTTCTGAATTGGTGAACTTAACCAAAAGCAGATAAAAGTATTTTTGAAAAACAACTTGCTTTTGTACTATAAGAAGATTATTTTTCTTATCCTTATTTTCATATATATATATATGTGTGTGTGTGTGTGTATACATACATACTAACATTTATATAATAATAGCACTGCAGTAAGTACTATTAAGCATATCAGCACACAGGTTGACATTCACAGAAGTTGTCACCAATGTACTAGAAAATCCCAGGATAGGCCATCCTTAAAATACAGAATAACATTTGTAATATCAGTTCCAGACATCCTCTGCTCTATTCAAACACTGTTACTTATTCTTTTCCTAGCACAACCAGTGATTGCCTGGCCCACAGAGTCTCAGAGAAGCAAACGCCTGGATCACCCTTTCTCATTCAGTTATGAGGCTCAAAGGGACCTAACTGCAACACTGATGACCTACTGACAACGGGCCCAGACTCGTGTAAGAGGAACCCGAAAGCAAAGTCTCCCAAGAACCCTTTGCCTTCCCAATCATGTTGCCTCTTCATTAGTCCATGTGCTGGTCACCGACAGTGAGCACCAGACTACCTAGCACTCTCGACCCTAATGAAGAAGAGAGGGTCCAAGGTGACCTCCTCATTCAGAAAGCTTGGGTGTTTGCCTGGCTAGTGCATGCAGAACCGCCAGCTGAGACAGCTCGGAACTGGCCCATGCAGGCCCGAGGACAACCATTCCAAGTGCAGCTCTCGAGCTTTGTTAGATTTCTGAGGCCAACTGTCACTCGAGTACTGTGTGCTTCGGCTACCAGACGTGTCCACAGTTCTCGGGAAGGAGAGCCTCTCTCTGAGGATATTGCTTTGCTGCTGCTTGCCGAGAGTCACCATTGGCAAGTACATTCGCTGCCCCTTGAGAGGGGTAATTTCCCTTTTTATTTTTCAACTACTTTATTGGCTAAATGGCCAAACCTGTGGAGAGAGGCCAGCGAGCCTCAGCTGGTCCACCACACTCTGACCAGAGACCACAGTTTTCTCATCCTCCCCGGCCTGGGGCCCCCTACAGTGGACCCCATCCAGGGTCCCCCTTCTGGGTCCCCCAATGGGATGATGACATCCTATCCCAATGGGGGAAGCACTTGCCTCATAGGCCTGAGACCCCTTTCAGAGGCCGCGGGCCTGGGACCCCCTTCAGTGTCTCCCAAGGGATTGATGGCAGCGCACCCCAATGGGAGACATACTTGACCAGCACCAAATTCCCGAGGGACTTTGCACCTCTGGGGGTGCTTCGACTGGCTTGGCACAAGTTCAGGTGCCAAAAGCCTTATGAGGGCAAAGCAATCAAAATTCCCTACACTGGTACGGCAGATAGTCTACGGAGTCTTAGAGCTCTTATAAAGACTACATCCAGTAAGAAGACCCTGAACCCCTTAAAGGAGCTGAAAGAGACCAAGGAAGGACAAGTTCCACTTCCTTCAGAGGTTCCTGACTGCAGGAGTAACCCACTGAGCAGGGAACCCAGAACATCTGCCTTACTTCCCTCCAGTAGAAAAGAGTGGCCTCAACTTCTGTGCACAGACCTGGGAAGGTGCAAAGAAGCCTGGATATGTCTACTGTGTTTGAAGAACCTATGGACTTTGACCATTCGGGCACCAGAGTGTCTGCAACATCTCCAAGACACTGTGCTGGGGATGCCAGTGAAAAGGTCAACGAGGATGACAGAGTGCCTGTTCCGTCTTCTGCTGAGTCTTCCACTGACCAACGTGGACTGGTAATTTCCCCCACAATTTCAAGTTTCTCTGCAACCTTGCTCCCCTACCCAAGGAGCTCTGGGATCTTCCACTTCTTCCCAAGATGCTCAGGGACTATCCCTATCCACCGGAGGCATTCCTGGGGAGGAACCCCATGTGATCAAGGGTCTATGGGGCAGCCCATATCTTCACAGGCATCCCAAAAACCTCCTCCTTTTGCTGAAAGGAAATTCAAACATGTCTCCTTTTCCAGAAGGGTTTTTATTTTTTTATTTTATTTTATTTTTTTTTTTTTTGTGGTGGTGTTTTTTTTTTTATTGAGAATAAGAAAAAAAAAGTTTCTGCCCTCCTCCCAGCCTCCCATTTCCCCTCCCCCTCCCCCCACTCTTCTCCCCCTCCCCCACTCCTCTCCCCTCCCCTCTCTAATCCAAAGAGCAGTCATGGTTCCCTGCCCTGTGGAAAGTCCAAGGTCCCTCCCCCTCCGTCCATGTCTAGGAAGGTGAACATCCAAACTGGCTAGGCTCCCACCAAGCCAGAACCTGAAGTAGGATCAAAACCCCTTGCCTGACCTTGGCTTCTCATCAGTCCTCATTGTTCGCCATGATCAGAGAGTCCGGTTTTATCCCATGCTTATTCAGTCACAGTCCAGCTGGCCTTGGTGAGCGCTCCCCAATAGATCAGCCCCACTGTCTCAGTGGGTGGGTGCACCCCCGTGGTCCTGACATCCTTGCTCGTGTTCTCCCTCCATCTGATCCTCACAATTGGGACCTTGGGAGCTCGGTCCAGTGCTCCAGTGTGAGTCTCTGTCTCTATGTCCATCCATCACCAGATGAAGGTTCTATGGTGATATGAAAGATATTCGTCAGTATTGCTATGGGATAGGGTCATTTCAGGTTCCCTATCCTCCCGCTTCCCCCAAGGGACTAACTGGGGACATCACCTTGGGCTCCTGGGAGCCACTCTAGGGTTCAAGTCTCTTGCCAACCCTAAGGTGGCTCCCTTAACTAAGATATGTGCTTCCCTGCTCCCCTATCCAACCATCTTCCTGTTTCCCCAATGACTTCTCGAATTTTGCATGCAAATGGATGGAAATAGAAAACACTATCCTGAGCGAGGTAACCCAGACCCAAAAAGATGAACATGGGATGTACTCACTCATAATTGGTTTCTAGCCATTAATAAAGGTCACGGAGTGTATACCTGGTGAACCTAAAGAAGCTAAATAAGAAGGTGAACCCAAAAAAAAACATCTAGTTATCCTCTTCGCTAGGGAAGTAGATAAAATTGACGGGGAGATAATTGGGATCTTGGGGGTGGGGTGGGTTGGGATAAGGGTGGATGGGGAGAGAAAAGGGGAGGATTGGGGGAATTTGGGGATCCAGAAGGGTTTTTAAAAGTCCACCTCTAGCCGAGGGGTCACCAATGATTCCAATTCTCTACCAAAGAGTTTTAGACAAGCCCCTTCTGATCAAGGGGGCCTACAGCAGGCCCCATTAGACAAAGAGGGCTCCAAATGTTTTTCTCCAAAAGGGGTGCTCAGTGATTGCTCATTTTCCCAAAATGGAATGTGTCCTACCCCCTCTCCCCAGAGGAGTTTAACACTTTTGACAGCTGACAAAGATGACTGGAGAGTTATACCCTCTCATGAAGAGAGCCACTCCTGTTTCCCCTCTCCCCAGAACGACCCTAATCAATCAGTATCTGCTTGAGTGAGCTGGAGTCCTGCCTCCTCTGACCAAGGGAATTTTATAAGTTCCCCTTTAAATCAAGATGGCTTTAAATGTCATCCACCAGAAAATGGGCTCGGATCTTCCCTTACAGAACAGGGGGGACCAAGCCCTATCACTACTCCCCAAGTGAGCCTCACACCACTCATGCCTACCCAAGCAGAAAAAAAAAACTATCTACATCTACAACAGGGATTACAGAACCTTTGCCATCTTCAGAAGGGGACCTAGAAAGTTCAACATATCTACAAGAGATGCTAGGCACTCCTAAGGGACCCTTGTACCTTCTCAACATACACAAAGGTCTCTAGCACCTGCATCAACTTCTCTAGGGGTTCTGAGTCCTTCTGTATCTGTCAAGAGGACTCCAGAATTGTCTACATTTAGAGAAGTGTGTCAAAGACCTATTCTCTCTCACAAAAGGAAATTCAAACCTAATCCAGATATGAAAATGGACAATGGATATTCCCACTATAGCAAAAAGAGAAGGACAGATCCTCCTTCTGAGCAAGGTGGATTTCCAGTGTCCCTATCAGACCAAGAGGGCTGTAAATATACCCTGCCAATCAAAAAGGCCCGTCCGATTCATCGTTGGAAACAAAATAGCCAAAGATATGCCAAGAGAGTTCAAGCGAGACATGCACGCTCCACAACTACCCAGGGTGCTAAGACAATACAGCCTTCCCTTCTTCCTCAGGAGTCTCTAGGACTTTCCACATGTGCAGGAGAGGCTCATGAAATTTCAACACATACACTAGAATTACCAGGTCATTAACAACCTGTCCAGGATGTTTTGGGTTCTACCATATGTGATAAAGGGACTGTGGGACAGGATACATATGCAGAAGAGGTTCCAGACTCATCCCCATCCTTAGAAAAGGTTCCTGGATGTGACACATGTACAAAAGAATTTGTAGCAAATTTCACATCGAGAGAAGGAGATTCCTTAGATTCTACCTGCCCACAAACACCCACAGGACCTCTCCACTCTTCACAGGAGGCTGTGGAAGTTCCTCTATCTCCTCAAGGGTATCAACAATCTGTCACAACTACACAAGAGGCTATAGGACGTTCCCCATCTGCACAAAGGGATGTTAGTATTTCCACATGCTCACAAGTGACTCCAGAACATTCAACAAATACTCCAAAGGTTCTGAATTCTACCTTATCTTCCCAAGGGCCCTTGGAACCTGTTTTGTCCATCAAACTGTCTCTAGAACCTAACATCCCTATACAAAAGTCTTTATTGTCTTCTACACCTGTAGAACGTGTTCCTAAAACTCCCACATTTACACAAGGATCTTCAGTAACTTCCTTAGCTGACCATGAGGATTTTAGACCTACAACATATGCACAGGAAACTTTAGAGGATACCACACCTACACAGGTTCTAGAAACTTTCCCTCATTCTGAAACTGTAGTAAAAATACGCACATGTATACCTGACACAGTAGCACCTTCCCCTTCTGAGCAAGAGCCTCAAGGATCTACCACATCTCATGAAGGCACTTTATCGTCTTCCCCATCTACACAAGAGAGTTTCATGCATATCCCTTCTCAGGAGGGTAATAGTAAACATGTTCCCTCTACCCAAGTGGGCCCGGGATGTTCCATTTCTACCAAAAAGAGGTTGAGAAATGAGCCTTCTGATGAAGGGGACTTCGAAACTTACTCATCTGAGGAAGGCAGTTTCATACTTCTCCCTTCCTCAAAAAAAGTATGTGCATCTTCTACTGCTCAGAAAGAAACATCAATCACTACAAGTACTCCTCAGGTAAGTCCTACGCCTTCTATATCTGTCCAAAAGGACCTGCAATGTTCCACATCTGAAAAAAAGACTTGCCTTTCTAACCAAGGGCCTCGTGAACATTCCATATCATCCCAAGAGGCCCAAGGGCCTTCGCTGTCTGTCCTAAAGGGTCTATGTCATTTACCATCTGTCCCAGGCCTTCAGGGACATTCTCCATCTCTGTCAAAGGCTCCAGAAAATTCTACCTGTACCCAAGGGGATCTGTCAATTTCTAAATCTGACTTGGGAGCCTTGAAATCTTCCTTATCTGTCAAAGGGTCTAAGGGAAAGGCCAAATGTAAACAAAAACATCTTGAAACTTTGCCATCAGCACAAGAGGACCTGACATCTCCTATGTCCTCCAAACCATCTAAAGATCCTTCTGCCTCTTCCTGCCTTCTTGCTGCAGAACACTTTCCATCTCCCCCAGGGTCTCCAATACCATCAACATCTAAGCAGTGGTATCTAGGAACTTCATCATCTTGCCAAGGGTTTCTTGAAAATTCACCATCTGCCCCAGGAGACCTGTATTGTTCCCAGGCTGCCCAAGGGAGCAAAAGAACTTTTGCCATCTGCCCAAGGGCCTCAGGAAAAATTTCCACCTTCATTAAGTTATTCAGGACATTTGCCCAACCTCCCAGAAGATGAGGAAGATTCTTCACCAGAACAAGGGATTTTAGAACATGTCCTTCCTGCTCAGGGCTCTTTGGAAACTTCATGCTCACCTGGGGTGCCTTTGCAAAAGCCCTTGTTGTCCCTAGAAAGGCCTCTGGATCTTTCCATACCTATTCAGGGGAATGCTGGTACTTCCCAATCTGCACAAGGCTTGCAAAGATTTCTACCATCTACACAAGAATATCTGGAAAATTCCCCTTCAGCCTTTGAGCCTCTTGAGCACTTACCTGTGGCTCCAAAGGCTCGGGGACTTTCAACTCTGTCTCAGGAAACCCCTTCCCCATTGTTGCCAGTTCATGGAACTCTAGAATTACCTCAATATCTCTCAGAGGCTGTACCATCAATGCCACCTGTACAAGGGCTTCAGGGAAGTCTATCACCCTTAGAAGATAGCATAGCCCCTATGCTCTCAGTCAATGGGTCTGTGGGACATTCCCTGTCTGCACAAGAGCCTATAAAAATTTACAAGTCCACAAAAGCAACTCCAGAGCATTCTCTGTCTTCTCTAGATGATATGTCACCTTTCATATCTTCCCAGGGGACCCTGGGACTATTGTCCTCTGTGGAAGTGGATGTGGGAACATATTCACACAACACAGGATCTTCAGGAAAATTGAAAAATATCTCAGGGTTTCCAGGATCTATGATATCTGATCATGATCCTGTTTTAATTTCCTTACCTGTACAAGGGACTCTCAGACATTTGCCATCTGCTAAAGAGGATGTGGGACTTTCCTTGTCTGCCCAACAAGCTCCAGAACTGTCCACATTGGAACAAGGCTCTATCCAACATGTGGAAGCAGCAAAAGTGGCTCTGGTAAACTCATCATCTCCCAAAAGGGCTACCGGAAAACTTCAGGGTGCCCAATATGCGTTAGAACATTTGCCACCTAGTGAAGGAGCTCTTCAACATTCTTCAACCCACCAGGTGACTCAAAAGAGTTTGAAATCTTCACTAGAGTCCCTTGAAATTTTGTCATCTAACTCTGAACATGTCAAAAATTCTCTTTCTGCCACGGGTGGTCTGGAATCCTTGCTATCTGGTTCAAGAGTTCTTGGATATGAGCTAGCTGACAAACACCCTGAACAACATTCTATATATAAACAGGGGTCTCTGGGTATTCCACTGTCTACCATAGAGGTTCAAGAACACTTAGTGCCTTTAAAAGAGAATTTGAAATCTTGCCAATCTGCCAAGGAGGGACAAAAAAACTTTGATACCTTCACAAATTGTTCTGGAAAGTGTTCCAAGTATTTCAGAGGATCTAGGAGCTTTATCATCTGCTCTGGAGCATATGGGACTTTCCTCATTAGCAAATGAGTCACTAGAGAACTCCCAATATGCTGGAAGTGTTGTGGAATCTTCTTCCTCTGCCACTGGAAATCTAAGAACCACATTTGCCCAAATGTCTTTGGAAAATTCTTTGCCTGGAAAAGGGATTAGGGAAATATTATCATCTTCCGAAGGGGCTTTGGAAATATCCACAAAAGGGAGAGTTGAAAATGTATCATCTCCTGAAAGGTCAATGAAACCTCCTAATTCTTGTGTGTGTGTGTGTGTGTGTGTGTGTGTATGTGTGTGTGTGTGTGTGTGTGTGTGTACCAACCAGGGGTTTAATATAAATACAACCAATGGAGAAAAAGAAAACCAGGTAAGCCCAAATCAGTAACAAGTGGTGGAAGGGCCTTTGGCTCAAATAAAAACACAGATTCATAGTAAGCTCTCTTGTGTGGGTATGGTGAGTTACTTGTCAAACTGGGAATTGACCAAGGATACTAGGCCAGAGGTCAGATCAGACCCTGGGCTCAATAGGGAAAGGCAAAGTTCTTCACAACTAAAGTAGCACTTAGGTGTGACAGGGTTTGCCCTAGCAAGGAAGCTGTAGCCAGGCCCTGTCACTTTGTGATTCAGTAGTGGCTGCCCAGGCCTGCTGGGCTGGGGACAGGCACAGGTTCTGCCTACCCATTTAGAATGCCTGCAGAGAAGAGGGGGAGGGGTCACTGCTTAACCATGGTACCAGCTTCAGCCCCAGGAGACCACAAGCTGGTCCTAGACTCACTCAGTGTTTCCAGCAACTGCGCAGAAACAGCATCCTTGGCCACTTCATGCCCATTCTGCCAATCAGAGGCCAGCACAACCCAAATGAGGCCACTGAAAGGCACTGGGTGTCCAGGGATCACAACCTGGTACCAAAAGCGATGCCAGCCAGCAGTCCCTGTGCCTAAACACTTGGTAAGGAACACTGGGCTGCCCAGCTTCATTCGCTGACAAAGCAGCTGCAGAGCAGCCCGAGCCCCTTGGAACCCTAGCCTGTCCCTGCTCTGCGGGCTGCCATCGGGCCTGAGGAGTTGCAGTGAGGGACCTGTAAGCTGCTGGCGGAAGTGCTGCTTCAGGTCTGGCTTGAGCCACTCGACAGCCACCTGTTCTCCACAAAGGCGTGACTGCCCTTCTACCAGGGCCTTTTTGGCCATGGCAGCGGCTCGGTGTGTGCTGAACTTGAGTAGTGCAATCTGAGAGGGCGCCGACCCAGGGCTGGGTAGCAGCAATGTCTCCTGCAGGCTGGAGGTTGTCCCAGAGGTTGGAGGGCAAGCAGTAGCGTGAGACTGTTCAAGCTCGGAGGCAGCCCGTCTACTGTCAGCTCGCACTTCTCGGCGCTTCTGCACACCAGAAGCTGGCAAGAAGGGCTCAGCTGGTGGTTGTGCAGAGTGGCAATGGCGGCCTGGGCACCGCGCCGTGAGCTGTAGCGCGCATAGGCAAAGCCACGGTTTAAGCCACTGAAGGTCATCATTAGGCTGAACTCGTAGAGACGCCCATCGCTGGAAGAGTGGGATCAGCTGGTGTTCATAAACGTCCTGGGGTAGTCGTCCAATAAACACCTCGGACCCTGAAGGTGGCAGGCTGCCCACCCAGCCTGGGGGTGGCCCGCCATACTTTCTTTGCCCATTGACCTGCACCAGGCAGATGCCAGTCTCTCTTCCCCATGCCTCCAGGGCTGCCTTGTTCTCTGGATTCACCCTCTCGCACCATTGCTCACACTCACGTTTCGACTGCATAGCTCTCTCCTAGGTTTGCCAGTACGCTTTAGAACTCACCTCCTAATTCTTTACAGGAGCCTTCGAGACCTTCTTCATTGATCCAAGGCCCTCACCAACATCCACTATCTGCACAAGGGCCTCTAGGACCTGTCCAAACTGACTCTGGCATTCAAGGACCTATATCAACTCCAGAGGCTCGAGGAAATTTATCAAGGGAACCAGGTTCTTGCAAATCTTTCCCATTGACCCCAGAAACTCTAGATCATTTGCAGTCTGCTGAAGGACCTGATGATCTGTCCATATCAGCACATGAGATGTTTGATTCTTTACTATCTACCCAAGGGACTCTAGGAATTTTGGTATATTCTTCAGGGCTCATGGAACCATCAGAATCAGAACATAGGAAACTTGGGAATGTGTCATATGTGGGAAAAGATGTAGAAATTTCTCAATTTGAGAAACCAGCCAAATCAACTTCTCCATTGACTCCATATATACCTTTCATCACAGAGGTTTTGGAATCTTCTTCATGTGGTCTGGGAGCTCTGGGTTCTCTGTTATCTGCCAGAGAAGATGCAAAAGACACTGCCTCTGCACAACATGCACAGGAACCTTCTTTGTCTACTTCCCAGGACCTAGAACATTTTGTAACTACCCAAGGGCCTCTGCAAATTAACACACATAACAAACAGACTCTGTGCTCTTTGCCATCTAGAGTAGAGGATGTAGAACATTCCACTTCTTCTCCAGAGGTTAGAAAAGAATCCCAAATGCTCCCAAATGTTCTTGACCATCTGTCTAATAGAGAAGAGGCTCAAGAATTTTCTTTCTCTGCTCCAGGAACTAAGAACATTTCCTTACTTGCTCCAGAGCCTTTAGAACATTCCTCCCTACAAAATGCAACTCAAGCCACTTCCCATTGTCCTCAAGAGGTGGTGGGATCTTTGCTATCTGTACAAGGGTCTTTGGGACAGTCTCCATCTGATCATGGTTCTCTGGGACCACTGGCATCTACACCAGGAGCTGGGCGACCTTCCCTATCTGAAGAAGATCCTATACAGCTATCTGCATCTGCACCAGTGACCAAAGCACATTTGACCACTTACCTTGGGACTTCAGCATCTAAATATCATGACCAGATGGAGGTGGGAAGTTTTCCAGCTCTCCATGGAGATCTTGAAGCTTCTCAGTCTGATCAAAGGACTGTGGAAATGACCAAGTTTGCAGAAGGGGCTCTAGAAAATTTATCAGTTTCTCAAAGAACTACAAAACTTTCAGCTTGTTCCCAGGAGGCTAATAAATCTTCTCTATCACACCAAGGTCATCTATTATATTCAGCACATGTCAAAGAGGCTTTGATACCTGCTCTGTCTGATCAGGAAACTGAAGAATCATTGTTATCCCCCTCAGATGATACAGAACATCCACCATCTTCAGTTAGTGTTCAGAAGCAGGAACCTTCTCTATCTACCCTAGGGCCTCAAGACTTATTGCTAACTCCACCAAAGCCCCAGAAACTCTCCATATCTGTCTCTGACTCTCTTTGTCCTTTTCCATCTTCCCAAGTGTCTGAGACTGTAGCACTTTCCACATTATCTCCTGAGTACCTGGAACCAATCCAATCTGCACAAGAGGAACTAGAATATTTTTCAATTGTAGAACAGGGTAAAGAACATTCTTCAACAGCCTCACAAACTACAAGAAAATTGTTCTCTCCCCAGGAGTGTGCAGGTCATTTATCATCTGATCCAAGTGTTCAGCAACCTTTCCAATCTGCCCCAGTGGATCTAGCAACTCTGCTTTCTTCCCAAAGCCTCAGAGACCCTTTAAATTGACTGAAGCATTGTATCCTTCAGCATCTGGCCAAGAGTCTCAAGAACATTCTGAATCTTCACAAGATGTTTTGGGAACTCATGAATCCTCTGAGAGCATTCATGGATATATTTTACCTGAAGTAGATCCTGTGGAAACTTTTACAGCAGTTTCAGGGACTACAGTGACTTCACCATCTGCTCTACAACCTCTGGAACTTTCTTCATTACTACATGTGACTTCAGCAACTTCTCTAACTGACCAAAGGATAATGAGACCTAGACTACCTTCACAAAGAACTCTAGAAGTGTTGTCATTGGCACAAGGGACCCTAGAACCTTTGGCATCTCCCCAAGGGAATGAGAGAAATTCTCAGCTAGAAAAAGATAATGTGGAACAGTCTTTTTCAGTACAGGGAATTTAAGGATCATCACCATGTACAACAGGAGTTCTACAATCTTCTCCATATGCCCATAAACTACCAGAAATATTGCCATCTACCCAAAAGGACTCCCTGTCTCCTAAAGAATCTTTGTTACTGCCCATATCTACAAAGAGGACTCTTGAGAATTTGCAATCTGATTGTGAACTTACAAAACATTCCAATTCTTTCCAGGAACCTTCTAGACATTCTCTATTGGTCCAAGGTCCTCTGCAAGAGTCACCATCTGCTTCAGAGACTCTGAGCCCATCTTTTAACCAAGGAATTAAAAAGTCTTTGCTGTCTTCCCCAGGTGCAGTGAAACCATCATCTGCACCAGATGCTAATAAACCTCTCCAAACTACTCTAAAGAATCAACCAACTAGCCTATCTAATCAAAGGCATCGGGAAAATTCTATGTCTCTCCAAGGTACACTGGGTTCTTTCTCATCCAGATCAGGATCTGTAGAACATTCAGCATCTTCCCCATTAATTCTGGGGCCATCAGCATCTTTCCACAGTAAGCTAGGACACTTGTTTTGCACAGATACATCACCATCTTTCCAAGGGCCTACAGGGCCTTTGTCATTTCCTTCTGGGACTACAGGACATTTGCAACATGGCACAAGACCTCATAAATCTTCTTTATCAGCATCCAAAGATCTCCCACATTTGCTATCTGACCAACTTTACATATCTACTCAGGGAACTCTAGCTTCTTCACCATATAGCCAACAATCACTACAACAGTCAGCATCTTCCCAAGAAAAGGTGGAACCATCCAAGTTTGACAAGTGCACACATAGCCATTTGTCTTCTGTCCCAGATGAGTTGGAATGCCTCCAGTTGTCCCAGTGATTACAGGCACATTGCCACAAACCCCAATGACTCCTGGACTTTCCTCACTAACACAAGAAAGTCCAGTTCCTTCTCCATCTTTGCAAAAAGATGATGGATTTTGCCTATCTTCACAAGCAACTCTGGAAGTGAACACGTCAGGGCAGGAGACTCTGAATCCTTCACCAACTACTCAAGTTCCTGAGAAAGCTTCTCTTTATACAAAACCCATTTTGGTAAAGCCCACACAGGCACAGGGTACTGAAGGACATCCAGCTTCTATGTTGGGGACTATTCAAAGTACCCAAAAGGAACTAGGATTTTCTCCACATGCCCAAAAGCCACTGATAATTTCTTTATCTACACAAGGAACTCTAGGATCTTGTTCATCTGACCAAGGGGATCTGGGGACTTCCCTATCTGTCCAAGGGTCTCTAAATCTATCTACTCCCACACAGGGAATTGTAGAAACTGTGCCATCTGTGCAAAGTACATTGACACATCCCACTTCTTCCCAAGTAGCTCCAAGATTTTCTCCATTGGCCCCACATACTGTCCAAGATTCAGCATCTTCCCCAAGGACTACAGGACTTTTTCAATCTATCCAGAAACCTCAAGGACCTTTTTTGTCTTCGCTAGAGCACATAGAACATTTTCCATCTGATCCAGGTGCTCAGGAAAATCTTTTATCTAATCCATGGACTTTTCTAGGACCTTTGCTATCTTCTAAAGTGCCTAAGGAACTCTCCACAGCTACAGAGGAAACTTTGCCTGTCCTAAGTTCTTTGTCATCTAGTCAACAGTCTTCAAAACACTCAGTATATTCTTCAAAGGTTTTGAGACAACATCAATATTCCCAGAATACCTTGGAGCATTTGTCATGTGGGGGAGAGGGTATGGAATCTTCTCAGCCTGCTACAAGGACTATAGAAGCTTTGCAACCACCTTTAGTGCCTAGAGGACATTTAACTTCTATCAAAGGATCTGAAGAATCTTTCCCTGCTGGCCAAGGGAATCTAGATCCTTATAAACCTTCCCAAGGGCCTCTGAAACATGATATGTCACCCCAGGAAATGCTGCATTCAGCACAATTTGCTGAAGGGACTCTACAACTTTCTGCACATTCCAAAGCAGTTCTAGAGTCATATACAAATTCCCAATTTTTACAAGTGACTAGAGGAACATTCCCATCTGTACCAGGGCATCTGGGTCTCCTGTCATCAACACAAACAACTCCACCATCTTCCTGTTCTGATGTAACGACTGTGAGAACTTGCCCATCCTCAGAAGAAACTCTGAAAATGTCCAAATCTACACAAGGGGCTCTAGAGTCTTCTTCTGCTTCCCAGGGCTCTGGAGAGTTTCTCTTATCTGCCAAAGGCACAATGGGAAATTTGACACCTGCAAAACAAAGTGTAAGACCTTTTCCATCAACAACAGAACCTCTGAGGTCTATCCAAAATACACAGACACTATTAGGATCTTTTCAATCTGGTCAGAGTTCTCTGAGAGTGTCTCAGGCTGCAGAAGGGCCTGTGGACCCTTCTTAATTTCCCCAAGGGTCTTTGGACTTATCTGTGTCTACACAAGGAACTCTAGCGACAATGCTGTGTAATCAAGGAGCTAGGAAACATCCTTCTTCATCCCAAACCCCTCAGAAAACTTCTCAGTCTGTGCAAAATTCTCTACAGTATCCACCATCTGTCCCAGGATCTCTGAAACCTTCTCAATCTGAATAGAGCACACTAGGATCTTGTCCTCTCCTGCAGGTACTTGAATATCTTCTCCTGGTTCCCAGGAAATGTTCCAACTTTCTGCAAGTTCGGGATATCCTGAACCTTTGCTATATTTTGGATTGCCTCTGGAACTTTCCGTGTGTACACAAGGAACTCTGTGTCCCTTTTCATCTCCTCAAGGAGAACTTGATCCTTTGCATTGTTTCTCTGGTAATTTAGAATCATCTCAACCTGCCCAAATGAATTTCAGCCATTTGTCATCTGTCAGAGAGCCTGTGGGAAACTCTCCATCTGTCCCATGTCCTCGAGAGCCTTCACCATTTAACAAAGTACCTAGAGGACTTTCATCACATGTCCCAGGTGATCCAGCAACTCTAATCTCTGATCATCTGCCTCTAGAACTTAATGTATCTGCTCAGTGTTCACAGAGTCCATCAGCATCTTCAAAAGGAACCCCAGGGTCCTTGTTATCTTCTGCAAACATCCAAGGAAAAGTTCAAAATACACAAAGTTATCATGGGCAATTGTCACATATAAGAGAGACATTGGAAACTTCTCCATCTCATATAAGAAGTTCAGTATATGAACCTTGTCCTCAAGAAACTCTGGGACTTTTCTCCTTAGGCCAGGAGAGTCAAGCAACTTCTCAATGTGCTCAAGGAACTGTGGTTTTCTGCCTATCTCCACAAGAGTCTATGGGATTGTCCACATCTGCACAAAGGAGTCTAGGACATCCTCCACCTGCCCAAGGGCTCTCAGGCACTTCCTCACATACACAACATACATGCTCCCGGTCCACCTCTGCACAGAGCACAGCAGCATATTCATCATCTACCCAGTATCTCAGCCAGCATGCCAAAAAGACAGTAGAAACTTTAAAATCTGGCCCAGGGTTTCCAAGAATTTCTCTCACAGCACAAGCATCTGTAGAACCTTTACTAACTCCCCAGGAGTCCCAAAGATATTCATCATCTATACCAGGTGTATTCAAAACTTCAGCAGCTACCAGAGGACATGTGGTATCTGATGATGGGCCTCTGGAACTTTCCATATCTGCCCAGGAAAACTTGAGTCATTTCCATTCTTCCCAATGCCTTTTGAAAACTTCCGTGTCTGTAGAAGGGACTTTTGGTCTCTCTACACCTATACCTGGCACTCTAGGACCCTCTGTTTCTTCCCTGGGATATCTTGGATCCTGGTCATCTGCCCAAAGGGTTCAACAAACAAATCCATCTGCTTCAGACTCTTTAGGATCTATGCCTTCTTCAAAAGGGCAAACAGTCATTTATTATCTGGGCAAGGGACTCTATCATCTTTCCTAGAGCCATTGAAAATTTCCTTATCTGTTCAAGTGAGTTCCAGACCTTTATTGTCTTTACAAGAACCTAGGGAATCTTGCCTTTCTTCACATGGAGAAAATACTCTGGAAGTTTCTACCTGTGCACATAGCCATCTAGTGTTATCCAATTCCTCAAGAGGAGATTTGGGATCTTCCTCATCTACTCCAGTGACCCAAAAATCGTCTCCACCTGCCAAAGTGGATTTAGGAATGTCTCCATCTGTTTCGTGGACTCTGACACCTGCTGTTTCTGCCCAGGGTGTTCAAGGGACATCTACATCTGCACAAGAGGTTAGGAAACCTTCATTAGATAGTCAGGGGAGAACAGAACCTTTGCCATATGCCCAAGATGATCTGGGACTCAGGTCTCTTTCCCTGGGAACTGAGGGAAATTTCCAATTTTCAAAGGAGGAATTAAAAGTCTTGCCATCTGCCCAAGGTGGTTTTAAACCTGCTCTGTCTACCCCAGGGTCTGTAGAAAAATTGCTATCTGCCTCAAGGACACATATGTTTTTCAATTCTATACTCCAAGGTGCTGAGAGCTTTTCTCTTTCCTCCAAAAATAACTCAGAACTGTCAATATCTTCAAAGAAGCATCTAGCATCTTCACCGACTACCAAAACTTCTCTGAAACATTCTCCATCTTCCCAAGAGTCTTGGGTACCTAGCCCATCTACATCAGATACTCTGGAACATTTCCTACAAGACCAAGGGTGGAAGAAAGTGTCTGTACACACAAAAGTGACTCTAGGACAAACACCACATCAAAAGGGTTATGAAGGAAATACATTATCTGTTCCAGGAACTGTGAAATTGTCTATATCAGGACAAGAGTCTCTAGGACCTTGCTCATTAGACCAAGGGTCTCCAGAATCATCCACATCTTCCCACAAAGTGCAGGACCCTTCTTATAATCAAGGGTCTGTAGCACAATTACCATCTGTCCCAGGAGATACACCTTCTCTCTCTGCCCAGGGAATATTGCAAAATTTGTCATCTTCCAAAGTTACTCTAGAAACATCATCTTCTCTCCAGAAAGATATAGAAGGTCTATTAGATGTGCATGGTGCTCAGCAACTTCAACCTCATTCCCCAGGGTATCTGGGACATTCCCAATATACTCGAGAGTCATCAGAAACTTTGACATTTCCCCAAATGGATTTTAAATGTTCAGAATCTTCATCTCTGACTCTAGAAACTTTGCCACCTCTCCCAGAAACTCTAGGACATTCGCTATATTCGCAAAGTGCTGTGTTCCCTTCTGATTCTGACCAAGAGATTCAGGAATCATCATCATCTCTCCAAAAATCTGTTCAATTTTCTCCATCTTCCAAAGGTTTACTGAGACCTACTCCATCTGTACTCGGGACCTCCCAATCTTTATTATCAGCCCAGTTGTACCCCAAATTGTCTCTCTCTGCCCAAGGGTTTCTAGGATCTTCACCACCTCAGCAAGGGTGTTTAGGAGATTCATTATCCATGCAAAGGGCTCTTGGAGCTTTGATATCAGCACAAGAATTTGTAGGACATTCAAAATCTGATCAAGAGTCTCCAAAAATGTTCACATCTTCCCAAGAGAATCTAGGCCCTTCTTTATTCCAAGAGGCTTTAGTACATTCATCATCTATTCCACAAGATTGTGGACTTTCTCAATCTTCAAAAAGATATGTTAGCAACATCACTATCTACACAAGATGCTAGGAGATCTCCATTATCTGTCCAAGGGTCTATAGTAACTGTACCATCAGCTCAAAGTGCTCTAGAATTTCAGACTTCTTTGGAGCGGCCTCTGGACACTTCCCAATTTGCTTCAGAGACAACAAAACCTTTGCCATCTTCTGAAGAGGTTTATAGTACTTTGAAATCTCTCAAGGTCTATAGAAACTTTGACATCTATTTTAGAGACCCTGACATTTTCAACATTTGCCAAAGGTGCAACGGGCCCTTCTAAAACTGACCAAGTGATACTGAGATTACCAACAGTTTCCCACAAACCTCTGGAATTTTCTCCATCTGACCAACAGTCTGTGAAAACTGCCTCATCTCAAATGGGGCCTGATAGAACTTCATTAACAAACAAAGGTTTACAGGAAATATCTTCAGGTTAAAAGGTGCCTTTAGGGGATTCACCACTGCAGCAAATCTCTTCAGGAAATGCATTGTCTGCAAAATTGGCTCTAGGACTGTCCATATCAGCACAAGAGCTCTTGGATATCCACCATCTGCTCCTGGGTCTCCAGATACTTCCACGTCATCTGAAGAGGCTTCAGGCATTTGTTTGGACCTAGGGCATTCAGGGCAGTCATTATCATTATCGTTATCTAATCTAGGAGATCTTGGACTATCTGAATATTCACAGGGGCCACTAGAAACACCACCATCTACCCATCACACTCTAGAAATACCATCTTCTACCCACGGAATTATAGAAACTTCATCACTTGCCCAAGATTCTCTAGGACATCTGCCTCCTTCAGTGCAGATTCTACAACAGGCTCCCCTTATGCCAGAGACATCAGAACCTTTGTCATCTACCAAAGAGGCTTGTAATATATCAGACTCTTCCCCAGGAACTTCAGAAACTTTTCCATATATATCAGGATCTCTGGAAATTTCATTCTCTTCCTAAAGTACTATGGGACGGTCTGTATCTGAAAAGGAAATTTTAGGACCATCAGTATTTCTGGAGAAACCCGGGGGACCTTCTCCTCCCAAACAAGGGTCTCTCAGAAGCACTCCACCTGCATCTAGGGCTGGGTCACTCTCCCCCTCAGAACAAGGTTGCCAGAAAATATCTTCATGTGTAAAAGGACATTCACCATTACAGCAATGCTATACAGGAAATTCATTGCATTCACAAGAGGCTCTGGGACTGTCCATATCAGCAGATAGACATTCACCATCTGCTCATGGGTCTCCAGGTACCTGCTTGTCACCTGAAGAGACTTCAGGCACTTGTTTGGACCAAGGACATTCAGGACAGTCATTATCATTATCTGATCTAGGAGATCTTGAACTATCTGAATATTCACATGGTCCACTAGAAACACCACCATCTACCCATCACACTCTAGAAATACCATCTTCTACCCATGGAAGTATAGAAACTTCATCCCCTGCCCAAGATTCTCTAGGACATCTGCCTCCTTCAGTGCAGATTCTACAACAGGCTCCCCTTATGCCAGAGACATCAGAACCTTTGTCATCTACCAAAGAGGCTTGTAATATATCAGATTCTTCCCCAGGAACTTCAGAGATGTTTTCAGCTTCCCCAGGATCTCTGGAAATTTCATTCTCTGCCCAAAGTACTATGGGACCATCTGTATCTGAAAAAGAAATTATAGGATCATCAGTATCACTGGAGGAATCCCTGGGACCTTCTCCTACTGAGCAAGGTTCTCTGAGAAGCACCCCACCTGCATCTGGGACTGGGTCACTCTCCCCCTCAGAACAAGGTTGCCAGAAAATATCTTCATGTGTACAAAGACATTCACCATCTCACCAATGCTATACAGGAAATTCATTGCACTCAGAAGAGGCTCTGTGTCTGTCCATATCAGCACAGGAATCACTTGAATATTCACCATCTGCTCAAGGGTCTCCAGATACTTTTTTTTGTCATCCCAAGAAGCTACAGGCCCTTCTTTGGACTTTGTGTCTTTAGGACATTCATCATCTGATCCAGGAATGCTTGGACTTTCTGACTCTGATGACGGGACACTAGAAACTCCACCATTTACCCAAAGCATTCTAGAAATACAATCTTCTAACAATGGAGTTACAGACACTTCAACAACTTCCCAAGATTCTTTAGAATATCTGCCTCCTTCAGTGCGGAATCTGCAACCTTCTCTTATACCAGAGACCTCAGAACCTTTGCCATCAGCCAAAGAGGTTTGTAAGACTTCAGGATCTGTATTAGGTGCTCTGGAGTCTTTGCCATTTTTTAAAGGCTCTGAGACATTTAAATTCTGACCAATGTACTCTGGGCCCTTCAGTATATGACCAAGGGAATCTGGAGCCATCAACACCTCTCCACGATAATCTTGGAAACCCCAAATCATCCCAAAGTGTTCTAGAACCTATACCATCTACCCAAAAAGGTGTAGGAACTTTCTTTTCAAAGGAGTTTTTGGGACTGTCCACTTGTACACATGATGACTTTATTCCTATTCATTCTCATGGTGACTGCCTGAGATATTCCTCTTATCCCAATAAAGCCATAGACGTTCCAATTCTACCAAAAAAAAATAGTGAGTAATGCTCCATTTCCTGAAGAAGATATCAGATATTCACTTTCAGAACTTGATGCCTTAAGATCATTCCCTTCTGCCAAAAGTAGACTCACATCTTCCATATATGTCAGAAAGGACTCAAGTTCTACCTCTACTCCTCCAAGGAGTGTCTCACCCCAAGCATCATCAGAATTGACCTTCAGATCTAGTTCCCCTCCTAAAGAAGATCTCAGATGTTCTCCCTCTCCACGAGGTGGCTCCAGACATTTGAAATCAAAGAAAACAAAATTGACACATGCTCCTAAAGAATCATGCCTCAAATCTGTCCCATCAGAAGATGAAGGCTTGAAATTTCACCATTCTCCCCCAAGTATGGGTAGAGATTTGGTTTCTAACAAAGTTGGTGCAAGGCTAAAAAAAACTGAGCCCAAAGAGAGCCTCACTACTACTTCTGCAAAGGGAGA
Source organism: Alexandromys oeconomus (assembly GCA_963919705.1). Taxonomy (NCBI): domain Eukaryota; kingdom Metazoa; phylum Chordata; class Mammalia; order Rodentia; family Cricetidae; genus Alexandromys; species Alexandromys oeconomus. The sequence goes on along the minus strand of CAWTZB010000090.1, from coordinate 2,275 downwards.
TTGTAGATCCTCACAATCTCATGAGGAGGGCCTCAGTTGTTCTCCATCTCCCCAAGGCAGCCTTAGGTGTTCCAGATCTACCAAAATCAAATTGAAACAGGTCCCCTCTAACAAAGCAGATGTTCATGTTTCCCATTCAGAACACGAGGGCTGCAAGCTATGCTCGTGGTCCAAAATAGAGTCTAAGCATTCATCCTCCAAAAGGGACCAGAAACCAAAAGCTACTCATCAAGAGTGCATAGAACCTTACATCTCTAAGGGAGGCTTCAGATCCTCACCATCTCATGAGAAGGGCAGGAGTAGTTCTGCATCTCCCCAAGCCAGCCATAAATATTCCAGGTCTATTAAAACTAAATTGGAACAGGCCCCCTCTAACAAAGCAGGTGTTCATGCTTCCCATACAGAACATGAGGACTGTAAGCATCTGTATTTGTCACAAAGAGGATTTAGTCATGCTTCATCTGCCAAAAGGGACAAGAAACCAGACACTACTCCTCAACAGAGCATAGAAGCTTTCACTTCTACAGAAGAGGACATAGGAACTACTCCCTCTCATGAAGAGACCCTCAGACATTCTACCTCTCCTCATGGGACTTCCAGCCTTACTTCTACTTCTACCAGAACAAGACTCAGGCATTTCCCTTATACTCAAGAAGTCATCAAAACTCCCACTGAAGCCCAAGAAAGCTTCATGTCATCTCCAGATGGAGACAGTCCCAGGGGTAGTGTCAAGTCTTCCTCTTTGTCCCAAAGCAATGATGTCAGACATCCTGTTTCTACAAAGGAGGACTTTAAACACACTCTTTCCATTCAAGAGGGACACAAACCTTCCACTGGTGCTAGAGAGGGAGAGGGACTTGGATTCCTGTACAATGGGGACTCATATATCCACCAATTCCAAAAGGGAGTGGCACATCATTCCCTGTTGTCCAAGGAAATTTCAGACATACCCGACCTCAACTGGCGGACCTAAGATCTTCCCTTTCTTACCAAGGCAGAGGCACAGCCTTCCAATATGAACATGGGACCCCCATATATAACCCTTCTGTCCTAGGAGGGCACAGATATTCACATTCAGTCTCATGCAGTCTTCAAGGGATCCCACTGCAAAAAAAGGAGCCTGAGTTCTTATCTCTCCACTCAAGAAGACATCAGACCTTCTCAATGTGACCAAAGGGGCCTCAGACTTTCCTATGGCCACCCTGTCCAAGGCAGCTTTAGAATCTTTCAATCTGAAAGAGAGAGCCTCAAGAAAAGCCCATCTAAATCACTGAGCCTCACATTTGCTCCTTGTGACCAAAGGGAATTCAGAAATGTGCCCTCTAATGTAGAGTGGGTTAGAACTTCAACTTCTGCTCCAGGAAGCCCCCAACCTAATCCTTCTGCCCATGGAGGTTTCAAACCTTACAAGCCTGTCAAACCAAAGTTGTAAAGATGCTCATCTCAAGAGGGGATCCTGGGTCCTACTCTCTCTTATCACACCATCTTTAGATCTTCTTATTCACAGGCCAGCCCCATATTTTCCTACTCTGTTCCCCACATGAACAACAGGAGTTTATAACTTTCCCTTCTCATCAAACACCTGTTAAACATTTGATTTCCATTCCTGGCTATCTCAGATGCACATTGAGGCATCAGATTGGTCCATCTGACTATAAAGAAGGCAGGCATTTTCCATCTGATTATTAATAGGTCACATTTTCTACATAGAACATGATATACAACCTATTACCCACGGAGAATAGAATGTGGCTTTTTCTGACTAATGTGGCCCTAGACTTACTCATATGGCTTAGTGGGTGACAGATCAACTCCCTCTGTCTAAGAGGTTCTGGGTGTTTCTTATTCTAATCATCTGACTTCAAAGCCTCTGTCCAAAAATAAAACTACCCTGGTGCTTGAAGTTCTAGCTAATGTTAGATCACCCAGCAGTGCCCTAAACCCAGTATGTGTGTGCCTTAACTTCATCAGCAGAAATAAAGAAATCACACCCTTCATGTTCGGATGTAGATAGCTGAATTGGTCCAGAGACCCAGCTGAGAATTGCCTCCCAGCAGTAGCTGGAGACTGGATCACACTGCTGCCTGCCCTGCACAACATGGTATATTCTATATTCCCACAGAAGATTTGATCAGGAAATGTTTAGACTTCTCTAATTCCCAAATTAATTGTTCATATCCCACACTTCCCATAAGAGTCTTTGACCTTTTATGTATTTCCCAAAATAGCATAAGACTTTCTGTCTCTAAAGACAGGAAAATTTGTACTCAAAATT
>CAWTZB010000089.1:0-24767 GCA_963919705.1 Alexandromys oeconomus | reverse complement strand
CAGAAGTATTTCCATTGCTTTCTCTCTGATTTTCAACCTAACAGTGAGCCAGATCTTAAATTTAATGACTATACCCGCAGTAGGGCATAAGTCACAAAACAATCCAGCACAGCAGTTCGGGATTATGATTATTAAAAAGATTATTTATTTAAAGGAAAAACTTACAGATCACAAGTAGATGACACCTCTGCAACACCAGGAAAGAAGTTAATGCCAGAAGGGGAGTCTAAAGCAGAGAGAGAGCCCACTGCCACAGGTGCTTTTTAAAGCAAAAGAGACCAAGTGGGAAAGTGGGCTGAGCATCTTAAAGGCTATTGATGAACGTGCAGAAGGAGCTCGCAATACTTCTCTGTATTGAATTTTTTTAAGTATACAATACACACGATTGCATGTTTAATAATAGGTATGTTGCATAATGTATATATTATAAATTATACCAATGGTCTAGTGGAAATGTGAGTTGGGGATTTATTTATTCAATTCAAATAAAATATTTTAAAACTTTTATTTGGCAAGAAGACAATTGAATCTGTCATTATGTGAGTCTCATTCTACTCATTTTTCCATGTTGTTCTCCTCCTGTAGTGACATCCCAGATCCCAGACTCCAACTGGTTCAGTGTTCCTTCAATAGTCATCCTGTCGTGGTATGGAGTGAGTGACATGTCTCCTATAGTCTCAGGCATTTCAATACTTTGGTCCTAGTTTTTGGTTGTTTGGGGGTGTTTTAGGAGGCACGACCTTCCAAAAGAAATTATGCCCCTAGGGGTATGTTGTTTTGAAAGCTGAAAGACTCACACCGCTTCAAGTTCACTTTTCAGTCTTTACTAGGGGTTTGAGATGTGAGCTCTCAGCTCCTATTCCAGGTACCATGTTTGCTGATCGCTGCCACACTCCCAACTTGATGGACTCATTTCCTCTGGAACCATAAGACAAATAACTTCTACATTCCACAAGTGCTTTGGTTGATGTGTTTTATCTCAGTAATAAAACAGTAACTAGTAAGCACCCCTTCATTTGCCTATGTATTCTATTACACTTCTTAATTTTACCCCTGTAGGTCTCTTTTCTCCTCTCATGCTTCATTTTCAGTTTTATGCCCTACACGGTATAAACCACACATAGTATACTAATATATAAAAATTAAGTCTCAATTCCACAAATGAGAAAAAAACCTCCAATAATTCTTTTTCCAACTCTGTACCCACCTAACATAAGAACTCAGTTCTATCCATTCCTCCAAATGCCATGATTTCAATAATCTTTCTGGTGGAATAAAATTCCATTGGATATATATATATAGTGATATATAATATATATAAAAAATATATTACATTTTATCTATCCATCTCATAATGGAAAGGAATGGTTCCATTTAAGTATTGTGACCATTGTGGCAACAAAACATGAAATGCAAGTATGTCAGAAGCAAGACTTAGGGTCTTTTGAGTATTTGTGTGGGAAGTATTTTAGTTAGGTCTTATAATAACTCTATTTTTATTTTTGAAAACCTATGTGCTGATTTATACGGTTGGCACCAGTTTACATTCCACCGAGTATACAAACAGGATAAGGAAGAAGCCAAATTTTCCCTATTTATAGATAATATAATCTATCCTTTAATGTCTTCCATAGAAAACTCACATGTAGACATTTTCAGCAAAGTAGCAGGATACAAAATCAACATAAATATTAGAAGCTTTTCTATATGACAACAACGAATATGCTGAGAAAGAAGGAATAAAATCAATTTTAATAGCATTAAAAAATAAAGAGAGCAAGGAGATAGTTCAGTGGATAAAGCACTTGCCACACATATGAACAAGAGCTCAACCCAGCAGTACCCAACAAATGGTGTTGGGCTGTCATCTGTACTTTAGAGAGTTAGACACCAGAGATCACAAGGGACATGCTAACTAGCTAGAAAAGCCAAATTTTGTTTCAGTAAAAAAAAATGTTTAGAGTCTTTAAAGCACAACCAACATCAACACGGAGTTTACATGCACATACACACATACGAACATATACCCATTCACATGTGCACCTACATATACAAAAACACACTACACATTCCTGCCAATAACACACACAACATGCTGGTATGCTTATGTGTATGTACACGCGACATACACAGACACACACACACACAAGGTGGGGATAGAGGAAACTAAGTAGACAGGGTAAACAAAGGCAGGCTCCCTCCGATAGTGTCTTTTTGTTCCCAAAAGATCCTGCCAGGAGAAAAGCATGAAGGCACACAGGGTGTGCTGTAATTTTTAAAAAGTGGTTAAAGTAGAAAGATGCCACGTGACAAGCCGGTAGAGTTTTTTTTTTAATTGGAGGAAAGTGAATTGGAAAAATGGGGTGGGGAGAGGGTGAAGTTCAGCTTTGGGGACAGGAGTAGCAGATAGAAGAGAAGAAAGAGGGAGGGAGAGAGAGAAAGAGGGAACAGATGGACAGATGAAGACAAAGAGAGAAAGAGAGTTAGGAGGTTGGCATGGTCCTTTTAAAAGGGAATGTAGTGAATGCGCACAGTAGAAGGGAGCTCTGAGGACTACAGCTGAGACATTTACCCAAGCCCAGGCCAGTCACATGCCTGAATACAACAGGGGGGATCGTCAGACAGGACCAATGAAAAAGGAAAGGACCAGGGCTCCTAGAAAACATCCTTTAACATCTGCAAACGAATTCCTGCCCCAAGCTTCTCCTAGCACGGATGGATAAAGCTAATAATTTTGTTTTCACTGTCTTTCCTGCTCATCCACTTGTTTGTTCATGCCAGGAAATAAACTGGGCAGTCCCCTAGGGCAACAATGAGCATTCCCATACACACACACTAAAAAATCAATGAAAGCATATGTTTGAAACTGCTGTAGTGAAACTATTTCCAAGTACGCTGACAAAACAACAAAACACTTTAGAAAAGAATGTTAATTACTGAATTAAAGGCTTCAAAAGCATACTATTCAGTTATTTTCATTAGTAAACCTACTATATATTAAAGCTCTTGGAGAAGAACAGCCTTATCAAAGAGAAACCTTAAAATCTCATAAATATTATGATTCCTTGAGCAGTCACTCATGCACGAATAAACTACCTTTGATAGATTATTTGAACTAAACACAGTCAGTGTAACTTAAATTGAGAAAACTGTTTTGTCCTGGATATTAGAATTGCTAAGCAAATTCTAATGAGGTATATATTATATGAATTGATATTCATAATTCTTTACGCATTTAGCCACACTAAGTTTTTCATGCCTAGAAGCATTATGTTGGTGTGTAAATATCAATGTCAACCAAGGACCTTAAGGGACCAACAGAAAATTCAGATAAAATGGTTGAAAGATATAACTGAGAGTTAGGATATGTGCTAGCTACGCAGATAAACACAGTGAACGATAAAATTCTGGAGATAGATATCTTTCAAAATGAAATTAGGGAGGTAAATTAGGGCTAAAGAAAGGGAGAGATGAAGTTTTCAAAAATTCAGGAGAAAGTGTGCCAAATCACTAAGGACAATGGCACAGGAAGATAACTAGATGAGAGAAAAGTGCCCCCAATGCTTCTGAAGCTTCATGATGTCTGTGTAGCCAAAGGGAGACAGCAATCCTTCACAGAATCAGGTAAGCACTGACATAAAGAAACAAGAACCTTTCATCTAGCAAGAACAAAAAAGTTGCTCAAGGTAAAATTGGAAGAACATGCCAGCAAGCAAGTTTCTCTACAGTAAGATAATGCCTTCATCCATATCCTCAAATTTACACTTTCTCAGTATATCAAATCCTCAACAAAACATGACCTTTCAAACTCAACTGCTCTCTAAGGGTTTTTAAAATTATACTTCAGCTTGTCATTAGAATGGAAGTGAATGGAAGTGAATGGTCCCATGCAGAGCCACAAATATGAGAAGCCATATTGTGACCTTCAGGGAAATTATATGACCTTCCAAAACAATCACAACATGTAAATGTTATAGCCCCAACATTAAACGACAAAGCAATTGCTTAAGACCATGTACCAAGGGAGTCCAACTGTGTCTGTGTTCTGAATTGGTGAACTTAGCCAAAAGCAGATAAAAAGTATTTTACAAACAACTTGCTTTTGTAGTATAAGAATATTATTTTTCTTATCCTTATTTTCATATATATATATGTATACAGACATACTAACAGATTTGATATAATAATAGCACTGCAGAAAGTACTATTAAGCAGTCTATAGTGCATTGTACAGACACAGTGACGTTCACAGAAGTTGCCACCAATGTACTAGAAAATCCCAGGATAGAGCCATCCTTAAAATACAGAATACCATTTGTAGTATCAGTTCCAGACAACCTCTGCTCTATTCAAGCACTGTTACTTATTCTTTCCCCAGCACAACCAGTGATTGCCTAGCCCCCACAGTTTGGGCCCTCAGAGATCTCGGAGCCCAGCCCGGGAAAGCCTCTGCATTACCCGCAGTTATGAGGCTCAAAGGGACCCAACTGCAACACTGACGACCTACTGACAACGGGCCCAGCCTTCTGTAGAGAGGAACCGAAAGCAAAGTCTCCCAAGCACCCTTTTCCTTCCCAATCAGGTTGCCTCTTCATTAGTCCATGTGCTGGTCACCGACAGCGAGCACCAGGACTACCGAGCACCCTCGACCCGGTGATGGAAGAAGAGAGGTAAGGTGACCTCCTCACAGAAAGCTCGGATGTTTGCCTGGCTAGTGCACGTAGAAACCGCCAGCTGAGAACAGCTCGAACCGGCCCGCAGGCCCGAGAGACATCCATTCCAAGTGCAGCTCTCGAGCTTTGTTAGATTTCTGAGGGGCCAACTGTCGCTGAGTACTGTGTGCTTCTGCTACCAGACGTGCCCACAGTTCTCGGGAAGGAGAGCCTCTCTTGAGGATATTGTTTCGCGCTGCTTGCCGAGAGTCACCATTGGCAAGTACATTTCGCTGCCCCTGCGAGGGGTAATTTCCCTTTTATTTTTCAACTACTTATTGGCTAAATGGCCAAACTCAGTGGAGAGAGGCCGGCGAGCCTCAGCTGGTCCACCACACTCTGACCAGAGACCACAGTTTTCTCAGCCTCCCCGGCCTGGGGGCCCCCCCTCAGTGGACCCCATCCAGGGTCCCTTCTGGGTCCCCCAATGGGATGATGACATCCTATCCCAATGGGGGAAGCACTTGCTCAGGCTGGCAGCCCCGCTGGGACCTAGTGGCTCCCAAGGGATTGATGGCAGCGCACCCCAATGGGAGACATACTTAGACCAGCACCAAATTCCCGAGGGACTTTGGAACTCGGGGGGTGCTTTGACTGGCTCGGCACAGAGCCCAGGTGCCAAAAGCCTTATGGAGGGCAAAGCAGCCAAAATTCCCACACTGGTAACAGCCCGGAGTCTTAGAGCTCTTACAAACACTACATCCAGTAAGAAGACCCTGGACCTAAAAGAGCTGAAAGAGACCAAGGAAGGACAAGTTCCACTTTCTTCAGAGGTTCCTGACTGCAGGAGTAACCACTGAGCAGGGAACCCAGAACGTCTGCCTTACCTCCTGCACCAGAAAACCGAGTGTCCTCAACTGCTGCACAGACCTGGAAGGTGCAAAGAAGCCTCGATATGTTACTGTGTTTGAAGAACCTAGGGACTTTGACCATTCGGGCAGCCAGAGTGCCTGGCAACATCTCCAAGACACTGTGCTGGGGATGCCAGTGAAAAAGTCAACGAGCACGACAGAGTGGCTCTGGCCGTCTTCTGCTGACTCTTCCACTGACCAACGTGGACTGGTAATTTCCACAATTTCAAGGTTCCCTGCAATCCTTCCTCCCCTACCCAAGGAGTTGGGATACTCACTTCGTCCCAAGATGCTCAGGGACTATCCCTATCCACCGGAGGTATTCTGGGAGGAACCCCATGTGACTAGGGTCTAATGGGGCGGCCCATATCTTCCCAGGCATCCCAGAAACCTCCCCCTTTGCTGAAAGGAAAATCAAATATGTCTCCTTTTCCAGAGAAGGGTTTTTAAAAGTCCATTCCTCTAGCCGAGGGGCCACCAATGATCCAACAAGAATTTTAACAAGCCCTTCTGATCCGGGGGCCCACAGCAGGCCCCATTAGACAAAGAGGGCTCCAAATGTTTTTCTCCAAAAGGGGTGCTCAGTGGGATTGCTCATTTTCCCAAAATGGAATGTGTCCTATCCCCTCTCCCCAGAGGAGTTTAACACCTTTGACAGCTGGACAAAGATGACTGGAGAGTTATACCCTCTCATGAAGAGAGCCAGGCCTGTCCTCTCCCCAGAACGACCCTGAACAATCAGTATCTGCTGGAGCGAGCTGGAGTCCCGCACTCCCTGACCAAGGGAATTTTAAAAGTTCCCCTTTAAATCAAGCTGGCTTTAAATGTTCATCCACCAGCAAATGGGCTCGGATCTTCCCTTACAGCACGGGGGGGGACAAACCCTATCACTCTCTCCCCAAGTGAGCTCCACACCACTCATAACCAAGCAGAAACAAAACTATCTACATTACAACAGCGATTCCAGAACCTTTGCTATCTTCAGAAGGGGCCCCACGAGAGTTCCACATATCACAAGAGATGCAGCTCACCCAAGGGACCCTTGTACCTTCTCAACACACACAAAGGTTCTCCAGCACCTGCAACAACTTCCCTAGGGGTTCTGATTCCTTCTGTATCTGTCAAGAGGACCCCAGAATTGTCTACATTTAGAGAAGCGAGGTCAAAGACCTATTCTCTCTCACAAAAAGGAAATTCAAACCTAATCCAGATATGAAAATGGGCAATGGCTATTCCCACTATAGCAAGAAGAGTCCCTTGAGCGGGGTGGGTTTCCAGTGGCCCTATCAGACCAAGAGGGCTGTAAATATACCCTGCCAATCAAAAAGGCCCTTGCCTGATTCGTCGTTGGCAAACAAAGAATAGCCAAAGATATGCCAAGAGAGTTCAAGTGAGCCATGCACGCTCCACAACTACCTAGGTGCTAAGACAATACAGCCTTCCCCTCTTCCTCAGAGTCTTAGGACCTCCACATGTGCAGGAGAGGCTCTTGAAATTTCAACGCATACACTAGGATTACCAGATCATTTCACACAACCTGTCCAGGATGTTTTGCGTTCACCATATGTGATAAAGGGACTTTCGGACAGGATACATATGCAGAAGGGGTTCCAGACTCATCCCCACCTTAGAAAAGGTTCCTGGATGTGACACAGGTACACGGGAATTTGTGGCAAAAATTTCACATCGAGAGAATTACTACCTGCCCACAAACACCCACAGGACCTCTCCACTCTTCACAGGAGGCTGTGGAAGTTTCTCTGTCCCCTCAAGGGTATCAACAATCTGCCACAACTACACAAGAGGCTATAGGCCGTTCCCCAACTGCACAAAGGGATGTTAGTATTTCCGACATCCCCACAAGTGACTCCAGAACATTCAACAAATACTCCAAAGGTTCTGAATTCTACCTTATCTTCCCGAAGGGCCCTTGGAATCTGTTTTGTCCATCAAACTGTCTCTAGAACCTAACATCCCGATACAAAAAAGGCTTTATTGTCTTCTACACTCTGTAGAACGCGCCCCTAAAACTTCCACATTTACACAAGGATCTCCAGTAACTTCTTAGCTGACCATGAGGATTTTAGACCCACAACATATGCACAGGAAACTTTAGAGGATACCACACCCACACAGGTTCTAGAAACTTTCCCCTCATTCTGAAGCTGTAGTAAAAAAACGCACATGTACACCTGACACAGTAGCACCTTCCCCGCCTGAGCAAGAGCCTCAAGGATCCACCACATCTCAGAAGGCACTTCACCATCTAACACAAGACAGTTTATGTATCCTCAGGAGGGAATAGTAAACATGCTCCCCCCCCAGTGGGCCCGGGATGTTCATTTCTACCAAAAAGAGGTTGAGAGATGAGCCTTCTGAATGAAGGGGACTTCAAATTTCCATCTAGAGGAAGGCAGTTTCAGACTTCTCCTTCCCAAAAAGGGTATGTGCAACTTCTACTGCTCAGAAAGAAACATCAATCACTAAAAGTACTCCTCAGGTAAGTACCACCTTCTATATCTGTCCAAAGGGACCTGCATGTTCCACATCTGAACAAAACCTTGCCATTCTAACCAAGGGCCATCGTGAACATTCCATATCATTCCCGAGAGGGCCCAAGGGCCTTCGCTGTCTGTCCTAAAGGGTCTATGTCATTTACCATCTGTCCCAGGCCTTCAGGACATTTTCTCTATCTCTGTCAAAGGCTCCAAAAAATTCTACCTGTACCCAAGGGGATCTGACAGTTTCTAAATCTGACTTGGGAGCCTTGAAATCTTCCTTATCTGTCAAAGGGTCTAAGGGAAAGGCCAAATGTAAACAAAAACATCTTAACCTTTGCCATCAGCACAAGAGGACCTGACATCTCTATGTCCTCCAAACCATCTAAAAGATCCTTTTGCCTCTTCCTGCCTTCTTGCTGCAGAACACTTTCCATCTCCCCCAGGGTCTCCAATACCATCAACATCTAAGCAGGTGGTATCTAGAACTTCATCATCTTGCCAAGGGTTTCTGAAAATTCACCATCTGCCCCAGGAGACCTGTATTGTTGCCCAGGTTGCCCATGGAGCAAAAGAACTTTTTGCCATCTGTCCCAAGGGCCTTAGGAAAAATGTCCACCTTCATAAAGTTATTCAGACGTTTGCCCAACCTCCCAGAAGATGAGGAAGTTTCTTCACCAGAACAAGGGATTTAAGAACATGCCTTCCTGCTCAGGGTCTTTGAACCCCATGCTCACCTGGGGTGCCTTTGCAAAAGCCCTTGTCCTGGAGAGGCCTTTGGATCTTTCCATACCTACTCAGGGGAATGCTGGTACTTCCCAATCTGCACAAGGAAGCTTGCAAAAGATTTCTACCATCTACAAGAATATCTGGAAAATTTCCCTTCAGCTTTGAGCTTCTTGAGCACACTGTGGCTCCAAAGGCTCGGGGACTTTCAACTCTGTCTCAGGGGAAACCCCTCCCCATTGTTGCACTTCATGGAACTCTAGAATTACCTCAATATGTCTCAGAGGCTGTACCATCAATCCCACCTGTATAAGGGCTTGAGGGAAGTCTCCCACCCTCAGAAGATACCAGAGCCCCTATGCTCTCAGTCACGGGCTGTGGGACTCACACAAGAGCGAATAAAATTCCAAATCCACAAAACAACTCCAGCATTCTGTCTGCTTAGATGATATGTCACCTTTTATATCTTCCCGGGGGACCCTGGGACTACTGTCCCTGTGGAAGTGGATGTGGGAACACACTCGACACAACACAGGATCTTCAGGACAATTGAAAAATATCTCAGGCTTTCCAGGATCTGTGAGGTCTGATCATGATCCTGTTGTAGTTTCCTTACCTGCACAAGGGACTCTCAGGAACATTTGCCATCTGCTCAAGAGGATGTGGGACTTTCCCTGTTTGCCCAACGTCCAGAACTGTCCAGCATTGGAACAAGGTCTATCCAACATGTGGAAGCAAGCAGAGTGGCTTGGTAAACCCATCATCTCCCAAAGGGGCTACATTAGAACATTTGCCACCTAGCTTAAGGAGCTCTTCAACATTCTTCAACCCACCAGGGGACTCAAGAAAGTTTGAAATCTCCACTAGAGTCTCTTGAAATTTTGTCATCTAACTCTGAACATGTCAAAAATTCTCTTTCTGCCACAGGTGAGTCTGGAATCTTGCTATCTGGTTCAAGGGTTCTTGGATATGAGCTAGCTGACAAACACCCTGAACAACACTCTATATATAAACAGGGGTCCCTGGGTATTCCACTGTCTACCCAAGAGGTTCAAGAACACTTAGTGCCTTTAAAAGAGAATTTGAAATCTTGCCAATCTGCCAAGGAGGGCACAAAAAACTTTGATACCTTTCACAAATTGTTCTGGAAAGTGTTCCAAGTATTTCAGAGGATCTAGGAGCTTGATCATTGCTCTGGAGCATATGGGACTTTCCTTACAGGTCACTAGAGAACTCCAATATGTGGAAGTGTTGTGGAATCTTCTTCCTCTGCCACTGGAACTCTAAGAACCACATTTGCCCAAAAGTCTTTGGAAAATTCCTTGCCTGGAAAAGGGATTAGGGAAATATTATCATCGCCCGAAGGGCTTTGGAAATTCCCACAAAAAGGGAGAGTTGAAAATGTACCATCTCCTGAAAGGTCAATGAAACCTCCTAATTCTTTACAGGAGCCTTTCGAGACCTTCTCTTTCATTGATTCACAGGTTCTTGGATTTACCACCTGCACACAGTGGGCCTCTAGGACCTCAAGTCCAAATTGACTCTGGCATGTAATCAAGGACCCCTATCAACCCCAGGCTGGAGGAAATTAGATTAAGGGAAACGTAGGTTCTTGCAAATCTTTTCCCCATTGACCCCGTAGAAACTCTAGACCATTTTTGCAATCTGCTGAATCTGACACTGATGTCAGCCATATCAGCACACATAGTTTTGACTTCTTTACTATCTACCCAAGGGACTCTAGAATTTTGGTATATTCTTCAGGGCCTATGAATCCATCAGAATCAGAACAGGGAAAACTTGGGAATGTGTTATATGGGGAAAAGATGTAGAAATTTCTCCATTTGAGAAACCAACTGTCAAACTCAACTTCCCCATTGCACTCCATATATACCGCCTCATCAGCAGAGGTTTTGGAATCTTCCTCATCTGGTCTGAGTTGTTTCTGTTATCTTCCAGAGAAGATGCAAAAGATACTGCCTCCTCCACAATAAATATGCACACAGGAACCTTCTTTATCTACTTCCCAGGCCCTAGAACATATTGTAACTACCCAAGGGCCTTTGTAAACTTGTAACGTAACATAACAAACAGACCTTTGTGCTCTTTGCCATCTGAGAGTAGAGGATGTAGAACATTCCACTTCTTCTCCAAAGAGGCAGAGAAAAGGAATCCCAAATGCTCCTAGAATGTTCTTGACTTTCATCTGTCCAATAGAGGGATCTCAAGAATTTTCTTCCCTGCTCCAGGAATTAAGAACATTTCTTTGCTCTAGAACTTTTAGAACATCCTCCCTACAGCAAATGCAAATTCTCTGCCACATCCCATGTGTCTCGAGAGTGTGGTGGGATCTTTTGCTATCTGTACAAGGGTCTTCGGGGACAGGTCCTTTTCATCTGATCATGGTCCTCTGGAGACCACTGGGCATTACACTAGGAGCCGAGCGACCTTCCCTATCTGGAAGGCAAGATCTATACAGCTATCTGTTTCAAAATTCACCGTGACCAAAGCACATTTGACCACTTCCTCTTGGGCCTTCAGCATCTAAATATCATGACCAGATAGAGGTGGGAATTTTGCCAGCTTTTCATGGAGATCTTGGAAGGGCCTGCCCCAGTCTGATCAAAGGACTGTGAAAATGACCAAGTTTGCAGAAGGGGCTCTAGAAAAATGTGAATGTTTCTCAAAGAACTACAAAACATTCAACTTTGTTCCCAGGAGGCTGAAGAACCTGATCAAAGACCAAGGTCATCTATTACATTTCAGCACATGTCAAAGAGGCTTTGATACCTGCTCTGTCTGATCAGGAAACTGAAGAATCATTGTTGGCCCACCCAGAAGATACAGAACATCCACCTATCTTTCAGTTAGTGTTCAGACACAGGAACCTTCTTCTATGTATCCCAGGGTCCTCAAAACATCTCCTTGCTTGCTCCAGAGCCTTGAGAATATTCCTCCCTACAAAATGCAAATCTCAAGCTACTCTCCCATTGTCATCAAGAGGTGGTGGGATCTTTGCTATCTGTGCAGGGGGTTTGTGGCAGTCCCCATCTGATCATGGTTCTCTGGGACCACTGGCATAACACACCGGAGCTGGGGGACATTCCCTATCTGGAAGCAGATATTATAGCTATCTGCATCTGCACCAGTGACCAATGAACATTTGACCACTTCCTTGGGCCTTTAGCATCTAAATATCATGACCAGATGGAGGTGGTAATTTTGCCAGCTTCCTCAGTGGAGATCTTGAAGCTTCTCAGTCTGACCTCAAAGGACTGTGGAAATGACTAAGTTTGCAGAAGGGGCTCTAGAAAATGTATCAGTTGCTCAAAGAACTACAAAAACATTCAACTTGTTCCCAGGAGGCTTAATAAATCTTGTCTATCTGACCAAGGCCGTCTATTACATTTAGCACATGTCAAAGAGGCTTTGATACCTGCTCTGTCTGATCAGGAGACTGAAGAATCAGTGTTATCCCCCTCAGATAGTATATACATCCACCATCTTTTCAGCTTAGTGTTCAGATGTAGGAACCTTCTCTATCTATCCTAGGGCCTCAAGACTTTTTGCTAACCTCTACCAAAACCCCCAGAAACTCTCCATATCTGTCTCCGACTCTCTGTGTCCTTTTCCCCATCTTCCCAAGTGTCTGAGACTGGTAGCACTTTCTACATACATATCTCCTGAGTACCTGGAAATCCAATCCAGAATCTGCACAAGAGGAACTAGAATATTTTTCATCTGTAGAATAGGGTAAAAGAACATATCTTTCTGTAACAGCTCTACACAAACCACAAGAAAATTGTTCTCACCCCAGGAGTGTGGAGGTCATTTATCATCTGATCCAAGTGTTTGGGAACCTTTTCCAATCTGTCCCAGTGGATCTAGCAACTTTGCTTTCTTCCCAAAGCCTCAGAAACCTTTTTTAAATTGACTGAAGGCATTGCGTTGGATCCTTCAGCATCTGGGCAAGGGAGTCTCAAGATTCTGGAATCTTCACAAGATGTTTTGGGAACCCATGAATTCTGGACATACCATGGATGCCTATATCCTTGAAGCAGAGTCTGTGGGAAACTTTTTACAGCAGTTTCAGGGACTACAGTGACTTCACCATCTGCTCTACTGGAACCTCTGGAAGTTTCTTCATTACTAGCATGTGACTTCGCAACTTCTTCAACTGACCAAAGGATAAAGAGACCTAGACCACCTTCACAAAAACTCTAGAAGTTGGGTTGCCGTGGACAAGGACCCTAGAACCTTCTGGCATCTCCCTCAGGGAATGAGAGAAATTTCAGCTAGAAAAAGATAGTGTGGAACAGTCTTTTTCAGCAGGGAATTTTAGGATTACCGCCTATGCACAACAGGAGTTCTACAATCTTCTCCAGAAATATGCTAAAACTACCAGAAAATATTGTCATCTACCCAAAAGGACTCCCTGCCTCCTAAAGAATCTTTGTTACTGCTCATACCACAAATAGGACTCTTGAGAATATGCAAACTGATTGAGAACTTACAAAACATTCCAATTCTTTTCTGGAAGCTTCTAGACATTCTCAATTGGTCCAAGGTCCTCTGCGAGAGTCACCATCTGCTTCAGAGACTTGATCTTAATCTTTTAACCAAGGAACTAAAAAGTCTTTGTTGCACCTCCTCCCCAGGTGCAGTGGAAGTCCCATCATCTGCACCAAATGCTACTAAACTCTCTCCAAACTACTCTAAAGAATCAAAACCAACCAGCCTATCTAACTGCAAGGCATCGAAAATTCTCATGGCTCTCCAAGGTACATCGGGGTTCTTCTCATGTAGGATTTGTGACCAGCACATTCAGCATCTTCCCCATTAATTCTTGGGGCCACTTCGGCATCTTTCCATGTTGTTTGTGACACTTGTTTTGCCAGTGTTGATACATCACCATCTTTCCAAGGGCCCCAAGTGCCTTTGTCTATTTCCTCTGGGACTCAGGACATTTGCAACATGGCACAAGACCTCATGAAATCTTCTTTATCAGCAATCAAAGATCTCTCACATGATCGCTATCTGACCAACTTTACATATCTACTCAGGGAACTCTAGCTTCTTCACCAGAGAAATACCAACAATCACTAAGCAACAGTTACAGCATCTTCCCGAAGAAAAGGTGGAACCATCCAAGCCTGACAAGTGCACACACAGCCGTATTTGTCTTCTGTCCCAGATGAGTTGGAATGCCTCGTTGTCCGATGATTATGCAGGCACATTGCCACAAACTACTACCGACTCCTGGGATCTTTCCTCACTAACCTGCTAAGAAAGTCCAGTTCCCTTTCTCCATCTTTGCAAAAAGATGATGGATTCTGCCTATCTTCTTACAAGCAACTCTGGAAGTGAATACGTCAGGCAGGAGACTCTGAATCCTTCACCAACTACTCAAGTTCCTGAGAAAGCTTCTCTTTATACAAAACCACATGGTAAAGCCCACACAGGCACAGGGTACTGAAGGACATCCAGCTTCTATGTTGGGGACTATTCAAAGTACCCAAAAGGAACTAGGATTTTCCCACATGCCCAAAAGCCACTGATAATTTCTTTACCCAGCAATAAGGAACTCTAGGATCTTTGTTCATCTGACCAAGGGGATCTGGGACCTCCCTATCCGTCCGAGGGTCTCTCTTAAATCTATCTACTCCCCACACAGGGAATGTAGAAATTAAAGCATTGTGCAAAGTTAATTGACACATCCCACTTCTTCCCAAGTAGCTCCAAGATTTTCTCCATTGGCCCCACATACTCTGTCCAAGATTCAGCATCTTCCCCAAGGACGACAGGACTTTTTCAATCTATCCAGAAACCCTTAAGTACCTTTTTCTCTTCACTTAGAGCACATAGAACATTTGCCATCTGATCAGGCAAAGCCCAGGAAAATCTTTGACCTAATCACAGGACTCTAGGATCTTTGCTATCTTCTAAAGTGCCTAAGGAATTCTCCACAGCTCACAGAGGAAACTTTGCCTGTCCTAAGTTCTTTGACATCTACTTAATACCAGTCTTCAAAACACTCAGTATATTCTTTCAAAGGTTTTGAGACAACATCAATATTCCCACAATTTGGAGCATTTGTCATGGGGGAGAGGGTATGGAAAACTTCTCAGCCTGCTAGCAAGGACCAGAGAAGCTTTGCAACCACCTTTAGTGCCTAGAGGAAGCATTTAACCTCTATCAAAGCATCTGAAGAATCTTTCCCCTGCCGAGCCAAGGGAATCTGAGATCCTTATAAACCTTCCTAGGGCGCCTTCTGAAACATGATATGTCACCCCAGGAAATGCTGCATTCAGCACAACTTGCTGAAGGGACTCCTACAACTTTCTGCACATTCCAAAGCAGCTCTGTGAGAGCCATAACAAATTCCCCACTTTTACAAAAGTGACTAGAGGAACATTCCCATCTGCACTAGGCAGCGGCATATGTTATCTGGGTCTCCTGTCATCAACACAAACAACTCCACCATCTTCCTGTTCTGATGTAACTGACTGTGAGAACTTGCCCAATCCTCAGTTGTACTCAGAAAAATGTCCAAATTTACACAAGGTGACTCTAGAGTCTTCTTCTGCTTCCCCAGGGCTCTGGAGAGTTTCTCTTTTATCTTCCAAAGGCACAATGGGAAATTTGACATCTGCAAAACAAAGTGTAAGACCTTTTCCATCAACAACAGAACCTCTGAGGTCTATCCAAAATACACAGAGACACTATTAGGATCTTTTCTAATTCTGCTCAGAGTTCTCTGGGAGTGTCTCAGGCTTCAGCGGGCCTGTGGACCCTTCTTAATTTCCTCAAGGGTCTTTGGACTTATCTTCAATTGCACAAGGAAACTCTAGCATGTCATTGTAATCAAGGAGCTAGAAACATCCTTCTTCATCCCAAACCTTCAGAAAACTTCTCAGTCTGTGCAAATCCTACTGTATCCACCATCTGTCCCAGGATCTCTGAAACTTCTCAATCTGAATAGAGCACACTAGGATCTTGTCCTCTCCTGCAGGTACTTGAATATCTTCTCCTGGTTCCCAGGAAATCTTCCAACTTTCTGCAAGTTCAGGATATCCTGGAACCTTTGCTATATTTTTGATTGCCTCTGGAACTTCCGTGTGTACACAAGGAAACCCTGCGTCCCTTTTCATCTCCTCAAGGAGAACTTGATCCTTTGCATTGTTTCTCTGGTAATTTAGAATCATCTCAACCTGCCCAAATGAATTTCAGCCATTTGTCATCTGTCAGAGAGCCTGTGGGGAAACTCTCCATCTCCCATGTCCCTCGAGAGCCTTCACCATTTAACAAAGTACCTAGAGACTTTCATCACATGTCCCAGGTGATCCAGCAACTCTAATCTCTGATCATCTGCCTCTAGAACTTAATGTATCTGCTCAGTGTTCACAGAGTCCATCAGCATCTTCAAAAGGAACCCCAGGGGTCCTTGTTATCTTCTGCAAACATCCAAGGAAAAGTTCAAAATACACAAAGTTATCATGGGCAATTGTCACATATAAGAGAGACATTGGAAACTTCTCCATCTCAGATAAGAAGTTCAGTATAGAACCTTGTCCTCAAGAAACTCTGGGACTTTTCTCCTTAGGCCAGGAGAGTCAAGCAACTTCCTCCAATGTGCTCAAGAACTGTGGTTTTCTGCCTATCTCCACAAGAGTCTATGGGATTGTCCACATCTGCACAAAAGGAGTCTAGGACATCCTCCACCTGCCCAAGGGCTCTGTGGGTACTTCCTCACATACACAAGCATACACGCTCCCGGTCCACCTCTGCACAGAGCACAGCAGCATATTCATCATCTACCCAGTATCTCAGCCAGCATGCCAAAAAGACAGTAGAAACTTTAAAATCTGGCCCAGGGTTTCAAGAATTTCTCTCACAGCACAAGCATCTGTAGAACCTTTACTAACTCCCCAGGAGTCCCAAAGATATTCATCATCTATACCAGGTGTATGCAAAACTTCAGCAGCTACCAGAGGACATGTGGTATCTGATGATGGGCCTCTGGAACTTTCCATATCTGCCCAGGAAAACTTGAGTCATTTCCATTCTTCCCAATGCCTTTTGAAAACTTCCGTGTCTGTAGAAGGGACTTTTGGTCTCTCTACACACCTATACCTGGCACTCTAGGACCCTCCTGTTTCTTCCCTGGGATATCTTGATTCTGGTGCGTCTGCCCAAAGGGTTCAACAAACAAATCCATCTTTTCAGACTCTTTTAGGATCTATGCCTTCTTCAAAAGGGCAAACAGTCATTTATTATCTGGGCAAGGGACTCTATCATCTTTCTAGAGCCATTGAAAATTTCCTTATCTGTTCAAGTGAGTTCCAGACCTTTATTGTCTTTACGGAAGAACCTAGGGAATCTTGCCTTTCTTCACATGGAGAAAATACTCTGGAAGTTTCTACCTGTGCACATAGCCCATCTAGTGTTATCCAATTCCTCGAGGAGATTTGGGATCTTCCCCATCTCCAGTGACCCAAAAATCGTCTCCACCTGCCAAAGTGGGATTTAGGAATGTCTCCATCTGTTTCGTGGACTCGATTTCACCCTGTTTCTGCCCAGGGTGTTCAAGGGACATCTACATCTGCACAAGAGGTTAGGAAACCTTCATTAGATAGTCAGGGGAGAACAGAACCTTTGCCATATGCCCAAGATGATCTGGGACTCAGGTCTCTTTCCTTGGGAACTGAGGGAAATTTCCAATTTTCAAAGGAGGACATTAAAAAGTCTTGCCACTCCCCACCGGTGGTTTTAAACCTCCTCTGTCTACCCCAGGGTCTGTAGAAAAAGTACTATCTGCCTCAAGGACACATATGTTTTTCAATTCTATACTCCAAGGTGCTGAGAGCTTTTCTCTTTCCTCCAAAAATAACTCAGAACTGTCAATATCTTCAAAGAAGCATCTAGCATCTTCACCGACTACCAAAACTTCTCTGAAACATTCTCCATCCCCAAGAGTCTTGGGTACTACCCATCTACATGAGATACTCTGGAACATTTCACAAGACCAAGGGTGGGAAGAAAGTGTCTGTACACACAAAAAGTGACTCTAGGACAAACACCACATCAAAAAGGGTTATGAAGGAAATACATTATCTGTTCCAGGAACTGTGAAATTGTCTATATCAGGACAAGAGTCTCTAGGACCTTGCCCATTAGATCAAGGGTCCAGAATCATCCACATCTTCCACACAAAGTGCAGGACCTTTCCTATAATCAAGGGTCTAGCACAATTACCATCTGTCCCAGGAGATACACTTCTCTGCCCAGGGAACTATGCAAAATTTGTCAATTTCCAAAGTTACTCTAGAAAACATCATCTTCTCTTCAGAAAGATATAGAAGGTCTATTAGATGTGCATGGTGCTCAGCAACTTCAACCTCATTCCCCAGTGGTATCTGGGACATTCCCAATATATTTGTAGAGTCATCAGAAACTTGACATTTCCCCAAATCGTGGATTTTAAATGTTCAGAATCTTCATCTCTGACTCTAGAAACTTTTGCCACCTCTCCCAGAAACTCTAGGACATTCGCTTATATTCGCAAAGTGCTGTGTTTCCCTTCTGATTCTGACCAAGAGATTCAGAAATCATCATCATCTCTCCAAAAAATCCGTTCAATTTTCTCCATCTTCCAAAGGTTTACTGAGACCTACCCATCTGTACTCGGGACCTCCCAATCTTTATTATCAGCCCAGTTGTACCCCAAATTGTCTCTCTCTGCCCAAGGGTTTCTAGGATCTTCACCACCTCAGCAAGGGTGTTTAGAGATTCATTATCCAGCAAAGGGCTCTTGGAGCTTTGATATCAGTACAAGAATTTGTAGGACATTCAAAATCTGATCAAGAGTCTCCAAAAATGTTCAACATCTTCCCCAAGAGAATCTAGGCCCTTCTTTACTCCAAGAGGCTTTATTACATTCATCTCATCTATTCCACAAGATTGTGGACTTTCTCAATCTTCAAAAAGATATAAGTTAGCAACATCACTATCTACACAAGATGCTAGGGAGATCTCCATTATCTGTCCAAGGGTCTATAGTAACTGTACCATCAGCTCAAAGTGCTAAATTTCAGACTTCTTTGGAGCAGCCTCTGGGCACTTCCCGAATTTGCTTCAGAGATATGTAAAAAACTTTTGCCATCTTCTGAAGAGGTTTATAGTACTTTGAAATCCAGGTCTATAGAAACTTTGACACTCTAGTTTTAGAGACCCTGATATTTTTTCATAACATTTGCCAAAGGTGCAACGGGCCCTTCTAAACTGACCAAGTGATACTGAGAGATTACCAACAGTTTCCCACAAACCTCTGGAATTTTCTCCATCTGACCAACAGTCTGTGAAAACTGCCTCATCTCAAATGGGGCCTGATAGGAACTTCATTAACAAACAAAGGTTTACAGGAAATATCTTCAGGTTAAAAGGTGCCTTTACAGGGGATTCACCACTGCAGCAAATCTCTTCAGGAAATGCATTGTCTGCAAAAATTTTGCTCTAGGACTGTCCATATCAGCACAAGAAGCTCTTGGATATCCACCATCTGCTCCTGGGTCTCCAGATACTTTCCACGTCATCTGAAGAGGCTTCAGGCATTTGTTTGGACCTAGGGCATTCAGGGCAGTCATTATCATTATCGTTATCTAATCTAGGAGATCTTGGACTATCTGAATATTCACAGGGGCTCACTAGAAACACCACCATCTACCCATCACACTCCAGAAAATACCATCTTCTACCCACGTGGATTATAGAAACTTTCATCACTGCCCAAGATTCTCTAGGACATCCTCCTTCAGTGCAGATTCTACAACAGGGCTCCCCTTATGCCAGAGACATCAGAACCTTTGTCATCTACCAAAGAGGCTTGTAATATATCAGACTCTTCCCCAGGAACTTCAGAAACTTTTCCATCTATATCAGGATCTCTGAAATTTCATTCTCTTCCTAAAGTACATGGGATGGTCTGTGTCCGAAAAGAAAATTTTAGGACCATCAGTATCCCTGGAGAACCAGGGGACCTTCTCCTCCCAAACAACTGGGTCTCTCAGAAGCACTCCACCGCATCTAGGGCTGGTCACTCTCCCCCTCAGAACAGGTTGCCAGAAAAATCTTCATGTGTAAAAGGACATTCACCATCACAAAGCAATGCCTATACAGTTCATTGCATTCACAAGAGGCTCCGGGACTGTCCATATCGCAGATATGAATTTCACCATCGTCATGGGTCTCCAGGTACCTGCTTGTCACCTGAAGAGACTTCAGGCATTTGTTTGGACCAAGGAGCATTCAGGACAAAGTCATTAATCATTATCTGATCTAGGAGATCTTGAACCTAATCTATCTATTTACATGGTCCACTAGAAACACCACTATCTACATCACACTCTAGAAAACCATCTTCTACCCATGGAATTATAGAAACTTCATCCCCCTTTCCAAGATTCTGTAGGACATCTGCCTGCTTCAGTGAGGTCAGATTCTACAACAGGCTCCCCTTATGCCAGAGACATCAGAACCTTTGTCACCACCAAAGAGGCTTGCAAATATATCAGATCTTCCCAGGAACTTAATGTTTTCAGCCTACCCAGGATCTAAATTTCATTCTCTGTCGCAAAGTAATGATGGGACCATCTGTACCTGAAAAAGAAATGAGGATCTGTATACTGGAGGAATCCCTCGGATCTTCTCCTCCTGTACAAGGGTCTCTGAGAAGCACCGCACCTGCATCTGGGACTGGGTCACTCTCCCCTCAGAACAAGTGTTGCTAGAAATTAACTTGATGTGTAAAGTATTGTTCTTACCATTGCAGCAATGCTATAAGGAGAATTCATTATATTCACAAGAAGTTCTGGGGCTGTCCAACTGCATATGGAATACATTCACCATCTGCTCATGGGTCTCCAACTACCTCCTTGTTACCTGAAGTGGCTTCAGGCACTTGAATTGCTCAGACCAAGTGCATTCAGGACATTCATTATCATTATCATTATCTGATCTAGGAGATTTTGAACCATTTGGACACATTCCAGCAGTAGGGGCCACTAGAAACACCACCATCTACCCATCACACTCCAGAAATACCATCTTCTACCCATGGGATTATAGAAACTGTAATCCCCCGTCCAAGATTCTCTAGGACATCTGCCTCCTTCAGTGAAGATTTCCACAACAGGCTCCCTTTATGCCAGAGACATCATGCACCCTTGGCTGTCATCTACCAAAGAGCTTGAAATATACAAGATTCTTCTTGTCCAGAGATGTTTTCAGCTTCCCTTTCAGGATCTCTGGAAATTTCATTCTCTGCCCAAAGCACTAATACAGCCCATCTGTATCTGAAAAAGAAAAGAGATCACTCAGTGTCACTGAGTGAATCTCTGGGACTTTCTCCTACTGAGATACAAGGTTCTCTGAGAAGCACCCCACCTGCATCTGGGACTGGGTCACTCTCCCCCTCAGAACAAGGTTGCCGGAAAACACCTTCATGTGTACAAAGACCACCATCTCACCAATGCTATACAGAGAAACTCATTGCACTCCGAAGAGGCTCTGTGTTCCTGTCCTTATCAGTTACACAGTGACTCCTTTGAATATCTGTCACCTTTGCTAAGGGTCTTCAGATACTTTTTTGTCATCCCAAGAAGCTACAGCCCTTCTTTGGACTTTGTGTCTTAGGACATTCATCATCTGATCCAGAATGCTTGGACTTTCTGACTCTGATTGGTTTTGACACCAGAAACTCCACCATTTACCCAAAGCATTCTGGAAATGTGGTCCCCAGTCTTAACAAGGGCCAGACACTTCAACAACTTCCCAAGATTCTTTTTAGAATATCTGCCTCCTTCAGTGCGGAATCTGCAACCTTCTCTCTATACAGACGACCTGAGAACTTTGCCATCAGCCAAAGAGGTTTGTGAGACTTGAGGATCTTATTAGGTGCTTCCTGGAGTCTTTGCCATTTTTAAAGGCTCTGAGACATTTAAATTCTGACCAATGTACCCTGGGCCCTTCACTAATGACCAAGGGAATCTGGAGCCATCAACACCTCTCCACGATAATCTTGGAAACCCCAAATCATCCAGAAGTGTTTCATAGAACCCATACTGACTGCCCAAAAAGGTGTAGATTTTTTCAAAGGAGTTTTTGGGACTGTCCACTTGAACACAGATGACTTTATTCTATTCATTCTCATGGTGACCGCCTGGAGATGGTCTTATCCCAATGTAAGCCGTAGACGCCCCAATTCCGCTCAAAAAAAAATATGAGTAATGCCTCCATTTCCTGAAGAATGAGGATGAATTCTTTCAGAACTTGATGCCTTAAGACTATTCCCTTTGCCAAAAGTGACTCACCTTCCATATATGTCAGAAAGGATCAAGTTCCCTACTCTCTACTCCTCCAAGGAGTGTCTCACCCCAAGCATCATCAATAGAATTGGACCTTCAGATCTAGTCCCTTCCTAAAGAAGATCCCAGTGTCCTCCCTCTCCACGAGGTGGTTCCAGACATTTTGAAATCGAAGAAAACAAAATTGGACACATGCTCCTAGCAAGCACCATGCCCCAAATCTGTCCATCAGAAGATAAGGCTTGAAATTTCACCATTCTTCCCCGGGAAGTATGGAAGAGATTTGGTTTCAACAAAGTTGGTGCAAGGCTAAAAAAACTAAGCCCAAAGAGAGCCTCTACCACTACTTCTGCAAAGGGAGACTGTGGATCCCCATGTCCTATCTTCTGTTGTTCTCCATCTCCCAAGGCAGCCCTAAGTGTTCCAGATCTACCAAAATCAAATTGAAAACAGGTCCCCTCTCACAAAGCAGAGATGTGCTCATGCTTCCCATCCAGAACGAGGGCTGCAAGCTAAGCTAGGGTGGTCCAAAATAGAGTCCAAGCATTCATCCTCCAAAAGGGACCACAAACCAAAAGCTACTCATCAAGAGTGCATAGAACTCACAATCTCTAAGGGAGGCTTCTGATCCTCACCATCTCATGAGAAGGGCAGAGAAGTTCTGCATCTCCCCCAAGCCAGCCATAAATATTCCAGGTCTATTAAAACTAAATTCGAACACCCCTCTTAACAAAGGGGCAGGTGTTCATGCTTCCCATACAGAACATGAGGACTGTAAGCGATTGTATTTGTCACAAAGAGGATTTAGTCATGCTTCATCTGCCAAAAGGGACAAGAACCAACACTACTCCTCAACAGAGCATAGAAGCTTTCACTGCATAAGAAGAGACATAGGAATACTGGCCTCTCATGAAGAGGAAACCCTCAGACATCTCGTACCTCCTCATGGGACTCAGCTTACTTCTACTTCTACCAGAACAAGACCCAGGTTTCCCTTGAGACTCAAGAAGTCATCAAAACTCCCACTGAAGCCCTAAGAAAGCTTGCATGCCGTCTCCAGATGGAGATGTCCTAGGGGTAGGCCTAAGTCTTCTTGTCCCAAAGCAATGATGTCAGACAATTCTGGTTCTCAAAGGAGGACTTTAAACACACTCTTTCCATTCAAGAGGGAAAGCACAAACCTTCCACTGGGCAAAGCAGAGAGGGGAGTGGGACTTGATTCTGTAGCAATGGGGACTCATATTCCACCTACAATTTAAAAGGGGAGTGGCAAACATCATTCCCTGTCCACAAATTTCAGACATACCCGACCCCAACTGGTGGACCTAAGATCTTCCCTTTCACAGCGCAGAGGCACAGCCTTCAAGGGAACATGGGACCCCTATATAACCCTTCTGTCCCAGGAGGGCACAGATATTCACATTCAGTCTCATGCAGCGGGATCCCACTGCAAAAAAAGGAGCCTGAGTTCTTCATCTCTCCACTCAAGAAGACATCAGACCCCCCCTTTCAATGTGACCAAAGGGGCCTCCCTAGACTTTCCTATGGCCACCGTGTTCAAGGCAGCTTTAGAATTCTTTTCAACCTGAAAGAGAGCCTCAAGAAAAGCCCATCTCCAAATCACTGAGCCTCACATTTGCTCCTTGTGACCAAAGGGAATTCAGAAATGTGCCCTCTAATGTAGGTTGTTAGAACCTCAACTTTCGCTCCAGGGAGCTCCCCAACCCAATCCTTTCTGCCCATGGAGGTTTCGAACTACAAGCCCGTCAAACCAAAGTTGTAAAGATGCTTATCTCAAGGGCAGGGATCCTGGGTCCCACTCTCTCTTATCACACCATCTTTAGATCTTCTTAGTCTACAGGCCAGCCCCATATTTTCCTACTCTGTTCCCCACATGAACAACAGGAGTTTATGGCACCTCCTTCTCATCAAACACCTGTTAAACATTTTGATTTCCATTCCTGGCTATCTCAGATGCACATTGAGGCATCAGATTGGTCCATCTGACTATAAAGAAGGCAGGCATTTTCCATCTGATTATTAATAGTCACATTTTCTACATAGAACACGATATACAATCTATTACCCACGGCTTGAGAATAGAAGGTGCTTCTTCTGACTAATGTGGCCCTAGACTTCTTCATATGGCTTAGTGGGTGACAGATCAACTCCCTCTGTCTAAGAGGTTTGGGAGTTTTTTATTCTAATCATCTGACTTCAAAGCTTCTGTCCAAAAAATAAACTACCTCTGGTGCCTGAAGTTCTAGAATGTTAGATCACCCAGCAGTGCCCGTAAACCCAGTATGTGTGCTTCTTTAACTTCATCAGCAGCCAAGTAAATCAGCACCTTTCATGTTCAGATGTAGATAGCTAATTGGTCCAGAGACCTAGCTGAGAATTGCTGGGAGACTGATCACACTGCTGCCTCCAGCCCTCCACAACATGGTCATTCTATATTCCCATGAAGATTTGACTAGGAAATGTTTTTAGACTTCTCTAATTCCCAAATTAATTGTTCATATCCCACACTTCCCATAAGAGTCTTTGACCTTTATGTATTTCTCAAAATAGCATAAGACTTTCTGTCTCTAAAGACAGAAAAAATTTGTACTCAAAATT